>JABUQX010003512.1:7500-17500 GCA_015478945.1 Trachelipus rathkii | reverse complement strand
ACTGACTCTAAATACTCTTGCTGCCTTACAGAGCCAGTGCCAGCGAAGCTCTTTTATCCTTTACTCTCTTTACTCATCTCTCTCTCTCTCTCTCCATCTCTCTTTCTCTCAGCTGACTCTCTCGTGTTAAGTCCTGGCGCGCTGATCAATACTCCAGCGAAGGGAACTGCAACAACAAATTACCTAAACACGTAGGAGCGCAGAGACAGTATAATAATCGAGAAGTGGAACGTGTGACCTTTTGCTGTTACAGTAAGAGACCCCGTACCAAACCAGTCATTTCAATAGGTGGAAAAGATATAATAATTCTTTGTATTTCAACTTTACATATTACCTTATTATAATATATATATATATATAGTATATTATATATAATATATATAATATTATATATATATATATATAATATATATATATATATATATATATATATATATATATATATATAATATTATAATATATATTATATATATATATATCAAATATATATATATATTATATATATATATATAATATATATATATATTATACTCAAATGAGGTTAGGGGTTTGGATCTCCGCTTAAAAAACTTTTTACAGTCACAATAGATTGACTGGAATGATCGTAAGAGGGTTGGTTGAGCTACCGCAATGAGGTCGAGTGCACCAAAAAAAAACTCACAAAGGAACGCAACCGCACCACACCAAAATGAGCGGTCGGTCAACGCTAATTGCGTACCTATTAGATAGTAGGTGACGTTCCACTCATCCGCTTGGCTGCTTACTAGGGTTGGCCGACACACCAGATGCGATGCGTGCGGTCGCGTACGACAATTATAGTGTCCCGGTGAGCGCATACACTTAGTCCGGGCGGTGCGCAAAAATTTCCGGAGCTCGCCAACCAGTTCTAACCATACTGATCTTTAAAAAGCAGAAGAGGCGTTTCTAGGACTTCTTCACCAATTAAATCGAATTACTTGTAAACTTTCCCCCGCCCCCCTTTAAGTTTGCACACAAGGCAAATCAACCCTACTCTTACGCGAGGGGAACTTACTATTAGGTAATTTCACTAGGATCGGGCGAGGGATCGACCGTAGCCCCCTCCCTCTACCGATCTCTCCACGCGATAATGTATCTCCAATTCTCATCATAGAGATTTATCTTCTCTGACCTCTTTAAGTAGAATTACTCCTTTAATAAAACACGTGGGGATCTTCCCCACCGCCCACCCCCTCATTTTTTTCCAACCCTTTCTGTGAGTTACTCACCAAAAAACCAGACTGTTCATCTTCATGTAGAATACCAGTGGATTCTGGAACACTCTTATCTTATCCCCCCCCCACACACACACACCCTACCCCACATTTCTCTATTGACTAATATTTCAAATATTCAAAGACATGTTAGCACATATAATGTGCGGACGGTGTAATCCTGACCTTATTTTTAGTTAAGTGTATTATACATGCGGCTCTGTCCATTTCGCCATATAATATATATATATATATTTAATTATATAATTATATATATAATATATATATATATTATATATATATAATATATATATATATTTAATCAACCTATATATATATATATATATATAATGTTATAATATATATATATGTAATAACCTTGACGAGTTAATACAGTGATAATGAAAAGGAGTAATTACTTTTATTCTTTTATTCCTAAGACTAATTAAATCACATAGTAGGTAATGATATCAATGTAAGAACAATTTAAAATGCAATCAATTTGTTGTTCAACACAATAGGCTAATTCACAGTCATTAATAAAATGGGTGAAAGTTAATATAACAAGTCCCTACAATCAAACACAATTTTCCGGTTCTTTTCAATGAGCCGAAGTTTAAAATGCGACCTCTTTTCTTGTATCTTGAGGCCTTACTGCCTTCCTTCCCTCGAAATGCCAGACATTTCGCGGGCAGCATTGCAGTGACTCACTCTCACAAAAATAGTGCCATACGAAAGGTTGTTAAATATTTTCCATATATAATAAAATTAATAGTAAAAAAAAAAAATATTTGATTATACAGAGCAACTATGAGAGGTGTACATAATTATCGTGAGAGTGAGTGTGTCGTGCTTACAAGGTTTTTTTTTTTTTTTTTTTTTTTTTTTTTTTTTTTAGTAATAATTTGGACATTATTAAGAAACCACAAATCATTCTACAAACAGTACAAAATACATTAAAAGACCTTCTTAATCCGCCAACCTCGGGTTTTTTTTTTTTTTTTTTTTTTTTTTTTTTTTTTTCACTATTTCAACCTCTTCTTTAACAACCCTTCCTGTACATTTTGTAAGGGATAATGAATTACTACTATTAGTGTTTGGCAGCATCGTTTCGTCTATAGTATTAGATAGAGGAAGAAGACTATTTTTTTTTTTTTTTTTTTGGAAAGGATAATAGTGTCAATTCACTAATAGTGTCGTAATTCTATAGAGTTTGCATCAGAACTAAAAGCTCCCCCGTTCCTCTCTTTTTTTTATTATTATTATCTATCAGTATGTATGTATAATATTACTAGTAAATTCATGGTCCTCTTTCCCTGCTTTAAAATATAAACGTTATTCTTTTTTATTCGTAGCACCCTGAAGGGTCCTGAGTATCTCTCTGACAGTTTCCCTACATTGTACTGTTGATTTCTCACCAACACGGCCCTTGCCTTGTGGAGATCTTTCGGGATAAATATATTTTTATTTTTATATACAACATGTGGTGCCAAAGGCCTACGCATTAAGGCCACTAATTTCTTCAAATAGGCGCTTTGACTGACCGTGGCACTGAGTGCCTCCTTCTGTAACAAGCTTCCTGGCACTGATAGATTTTGGCCGAACATAAGCACACTGGGGGTGACCCCTTGGTCATTTAGAGGGCTAATTCTCAAACAGTACAGAGCCCAAGGCAAAATTTCAGGCCATTTTAATCCTTCATTTTCCCCATCATTAATCATACACCTTAGCGTTCACTATGAGAGCTTGGTTCAAATTTTCCACTAGGCCATTCACGTTAGGTGAGCTAGCCGTTGTGAAAATTTTATCTATGCCGAGTAGGTTACATACGTCATTAAATAATTTGGCAGTGAATTGGCTTCCTCGATCTGAGATGAGTCTTTTTATTGAGCCACAAAACGGAAAAATTTCGCTCACTAACACATTCAACACCGAGTCGACTGTCGCCTGCCTAAGAGGGTAGGCGAAGGGATACTTACTAAATCTATCAATAAAAACAAGCAGATAATTGAACCCCATACTATACGGAAACTTACATAAATCCACATGGAGAGTGTCAAACTTCTCCGAGACTTCCTTAAATCTGCCGAATTCTGGAGATATCCTTCTAACACTCTTATTTTTTTGACAGACATCACAACTCTGTATAAATTTTTTTACTCTACTATGCATAAATCTGAAGGCAAAATCCGCTTTCAAAATAATCAAAGTCCGTTTAATTCCCAAGTGATTTTTATGTATTTTCTCTATGACATCATCCACCAGATTTTCCGGTACTAATATTCTAGCTGTGCCCGTAGAGATATCAACCGCCAAAGATAGCTCTTTGCCCCGATGGATGAATTCCTTGTAGCAGGCCTTCAATCCACTAGTTTTCAGCCCCTTTATTAGGTCCCTTATATAACCATCAGTCTCCTGTTCTATAGCTATTTCCTTGAAATCTACTCCATCCTGAATTTTCTTCATCATTCCATTTAACCCCTTTTTACTGTAAGTTATAGTATTTATCACAAAATCCTCAAAGTCATTATCATTACCAGGTTCGCTACGTGATTATCATTGCCACTATTATTATTATATACTATACTACTAATCACTATACCACTATCGCTCTTTACTATTATTATTATTACTATACTACTACTACTACTATGTACTAACTACTACTACTATCGCTTTCATTATTATTATATTATTATTATTAATTTTATTTATTATTATTATATTATACTTTCATTATTATTATTATTATTATTATATTATTTATTATTATTATTATTATTATTATTATTATTATTATTTTCATATATTACCGCTTTTGTTATATTTATTATTGTTCATTATTATTATTATATTATTATTATTATTATTTTTATTATTATTATTATAATACTCCAGTAAGTCTTTTTCTTTTAACGTGCGATTTAAAGGGCTCAACCCTTCCACTACGGAATTCAGAGAATTCCATCCACTAAACTCCTCCTCCAGTTGTAACTCCGTCTCCATAGTATTTTGTTTTGGCCACGCCCACTCCCCATTTTCTATACAAGCCAGTTGCAATTGCAACTCCCCAGCCTCTATGATTTTATCTCTTTGTTAGCCATTTCTGTTAGAAATTATCGCCAATTTATCTGTTTAGCAGCTTAGAGACCAATTTTAAATTCAAACGTCAAAATTTTCAAATGGCATTCAATTAATTTACCTCCGAATATGAATGAATTTTTCGGCACTCATTTTCATATAAGCTGTGAATTAACCCACTGTTAGCTAGACAGACAGTGAAAATATATATAATAATTAGAGAATAGATAAAGCATATTGTTTGTACATCGCTCTTTCTCGACGCATAAACCGACCGCATAACCATAGAATACGACACCAGGTGCAGCGCCGCAATAATGCTGCCTCCCGCGCCGAAGTAGTTACTTATTAAAACCAAGCGCGCAAATCCTTGTATAGAGTTATAATCTCTTGCTCCAAAACCACCCAATACAGACACTGCAACTAACCTATAGTGGCAGTCGGCTTACTTCGTGAAATTTACTAGTAAATCAGTTCGATCATCATCCCGGCACTAACGACAACGAGGGATGGTCACTCCCGAGTTGCCGCTTTAGCGTCTTAGAAAACGCTCGCTCGGGCTTCACCCAGGAAATCCTTAATTGGGAGGCGGCCGAATTTTTCCTTTCAACATTTCGTTAGGTTGTGAATGGCAACAATTGGAGCCGCCCCTTACTATATTGATTCGGCAGAAGTATAGATAGACCGCAGGAAAGCCCTAAGTTGTCTATAGATGTGTGTTGGCCTTGCAACATTCACCACTGCATCGATTTTCTCCTTACTAGGCTTAACCCCCTTCTTGCTAACATTGAAACCTAGAAATCCGTTTCTTCGACTGCAATTACACATTTTTCGGGTTCAGATAAATTTTCATATACTTTAATCTCTCCAAAACTCTCTCCAACATTGCAACATGCTCTTCAAGAGTCGAACTGGCAATGATGTCATCTAAATAAACAAAAACGTTCCTTAAATCTCCAAACAGATTGACACTAAAGCGCTGGAGGCACGTAAGAAGAACACTTATGTCTTGTATTAATAGTTAAACAGTAAATTACCAAATGGACAAGTTAATAGTTGAAATATTTCTCGTTTCTCGGTGACTGCACGTTTATGAGTAAGCTTGGCGAACGTTCTAGCCTTGTTAATTAACTTGCAAGTGTTGCAATTGCAATATAAGTATCCTTTAAATCTTGCGGTAGGGTAAAAATTGTCAGAGTTGATCTTTGGTTTAATAAACTCAGATCAACGACCAAACGAACCCTTCCGTCCGACTTTGGCAAAAAGCTAGTTGGAAAAACCCCAATTGCTTCTCCCCCGCGAAATGACCCCCGCGTCCAATAATTTATTGATTCCTCCCTTTGCTTTCTCAAAAAGAATGTTGGAGCTATGGTTCTACTCCCAATTGTATCGGCGATCACAATAACGGTCACATGGTACGGTAGTTGCCGCTAACTCGATAGAAATTTCCTCCTTCAAAGGACATTCTTCTCTCTCCCCCCCCTCATCAACTGTGCAATCTTAAACTGTCCTCCATTTAATACAATCGTTAACCGACACGCGCCTTTTTATTGTTTCGTAAGTATCTTTTGTGAGTGGAGCAGTAAAAAAATTGTCCGTCACAGCTGTTAAAATAGCACGCCTCCCTTTT
The DNA here is from genome assembly GCA_015478945.1 of Trachelipus rathkii. Lineage (NCBI taxonomy): Eukaryota > Metazoa > Arthropoda > Malacostraca > Isopoda > Trachelipodidae > Trachelipus > Trachelipus rathkii. The sequence continues at coordinate 11,557 of JABUQX010003512.1, read as the reverse complement.
TTCCTGTAATTTTTTTACAGATAGAGGCGCCCAATCTTTTGACTTGACTTCATTCTTTAAATTTAAATTAGGTGCTATTATAAGGATTTAAGAATACACTTAGTAGTACTTCCTAATTAATTATATATTTAAAGAGACAGCGGTTAGGGGGAATATAGAATTTCGTACATGCTCCGAAAAATCAAAAGCCTCATTACTAAGAGAAATACTACGTTTCGTGCAGGGATCTAATAAATAATGACACCTAAAGTCTATAATGAACCCGTGTTCTTTGAGAAAAGGCATGCCGAGAACATTAAATTTGATATTCTGCCGCATAGGCATGTACATTGTAAAGTCTGTCTAACCCCAAATCAATTTTGATTACCCTTTTATCATAAATGTTCATGCAGCCCCCATTTGCGGCCCTGGCACTGCCAATCGGGGCCCCCTCCTTATCTAATTCAGAAGCACTCATAAGGTTGAGGCAACTCCCACAGTCTAGCAAATAGGATTCATTGCTACTTTTATCCGAAATGTAATATAGTTTATCAAAAATTATATCTCCAACAGCTGCAACGATGTTAGTTGAGTTGCCAGAAACTTCCACACACGTATAGCTAGATAAGGTCACATGCATTATTCTTAAAATTAATGAATCCCTCATGTTGTATCGGAAAGAGAAGAACTCCTTCATTTCTAAAAACTAATACAATTCATTCTCAGAGAAGGAATTTCGCCCTTTCATTTAATTACAAATTCATTCTTGATATCATTATTTATCAATAAGTATAGATTCACAAGTCAGAAGGCGCCTCCATTCCGCCGCTTCTTCCCAGTGACTGGGTAGGGGGATAGGTTGACTCCGTCGGGGGAGGCAGCGACTCATTCACAAAGCTATTGTTTTCAAAAGTCACAGCGTTATTATTTTCAATACAATTATAAGAATTTACAAAACCGTTATTGCCATCACTACGACTATCATTCCTAGTTCTACAATCATTATTATTATTATTGCGATTATTGTTATTAACCTCATCATGCGTTGAGTTACAATTTGAAGTTGAAGATGACTCTACTCCTACCGACTCAGTGACAAGCGACTTCTGTGGGGGAGGGGGTGAATTACTAGGAATCCCCCCCTGCCCTTGATCATCCTTACAAGTGATATTTCTATCTATTAATATAATTAACATTTCCATTATACCCACGATTAATATAACTTACAAATTATTACTAAAAGTACCTGATTACTATTAATGGCCATAAAGAATAGCAATGCTCATTACATTATAGAAATTATTATACAACCGACGCGTTGCATTCCACTTTATTAAAGTAAGCATAGCGAGACAGGCGGAAAATTATTTCTTACCGATAGCAATTCATATTATAAAATTGATTTCCCACGAACATATCTTGATGGTTACTGTAATTTCTATTTATTATAATACGACTTATTAAAACCCTTTCTACTGTTATTATGATTATCGTTATAATAACGTCTCCTAACTTATAGCGCTCTACAAATTAAATACATTCCACCGCCCCAAGCCTAACATTCTTGAAATTATTCTATGACATAAAGTACTATCAGCGCACGAGGTACAAAAAACATATCAACAAAAGACATCCTCTAAGCTAAATCAAATCAAGCGTATCGATCTACCCCCCACCTATTCATTCCCAATACTGCCCGAAGAAGTCGCCTTCACGGGACCAAGCTTTCCATTTTTAAATGTTGACGTTTCTGTATGTGGGGTGAGAGTATGCCGGGGGGTTTGTCGATATCAAGGTGTTACATTGGACAATACGACCCTCACATCGAACAATGAATGGTGCAAAAATTTCCATATGGAAACTAAAAGGCCTTCTTGTACTAGGCCCAGCCTGCCAACGTTGTTTATAAGTTGATCGGTCGTGAAATTTCTTCTCTTGAATTTGTTGATCATCATTAGGCGAGTGCAACATCCCGTGACAAAGGATTTCTTCGAATTCTGACACAGTGTAATATAAGATAATAGAGAATACATTTGAGCTAAGAGATAGACTTACCATTTCTCGGCCGGACCTCTCTCCACTGAGACGAATTCAGATCGAAACTTAATCTCCCATACACTTGCGATATATCCCATACCTGCATTGAAGTCGACCCTTGTGAACCTTCTTACTGCCTGATAGTATGTCGCTAACCGAACAGCAACTCTACACAGTTACGCTTCTCACCTCTGCGGCGGAAGCGGATATAGACAGCCAGCACCGGTTTGGTGAGAAAATTTCGTTACACACGAATAGATAAGATCCAAGAACGCGGCCATTCAATTAATTAGCACATAATATACTCTCCTCCTAACAGTCAAATGTATGGAGAATACTGAACACATTCGCCTTAGAGCAATGTAAGAGGAAGAAAGTATACTCACGATCAATCACAATCTCTCTCGCATCCGACATAAAAGCTTTACAGCTTAACAAGTCGCACAAGCGACACAGAAAATAACACAAGCACATCTTTTATTAAACGGCATAACTCGGATGGAAGAGGCTCTCTCTACTCGCACCTGATTGAAAGGACTTCTATCTCGAGTTACTTAAGCACGCTCGGTGATAATTTTTTCTATTACCACCTTGGACATAGATTAATTAAGCAACTCACTACGAGATACACATATATTCTAGCGAAGTATTCACACACCGACACTCTAGATAAATCTTGACATCCAGCCCTATTGACATAGACAACACAATTGTCTTACCCTCCTCACACATAACCGCCTATGAACACTGCACCCCATTATCATTAAGTGTTTCAAGAATATATATATCCGTCTCGCGCCGAATCACTTATAATAGGCCATGAACCACTCATCAATTAGCGACAAGGCCACAACCGGCGCAACTCGCACCTGCCAGCGGAGACGGCTCCTCTCTTCTTCTGCTTTCTCCCTAAGAGAGTGGGGAAGGAGACTCTTCACAGTATTGGTATACAAATGCGGTCTTCCATAGGCACTCGTTTTAAAACCGAGGTCTGTTTCTATTGTGATGGCGATATACTTCTCATTTCCTCTCGATAGGAGGCATATATACTGGAGAGTGTGACTCGCCGAGTCGCAGCGATTGGACCAGAAACTCCTAGCTACCGCGCTCCTCTTCAGATATATGGACTCTCGCCGGGAGGCGACTTTCTTTTAAACCGTTCTTAAACGGTTTTATTTTATTTTGTTTTTGTTTTGTTGTTTTAATTGTGTGTGATATGTGTGAACTTCGGCACTTTTTAATTCATATAACACTGTCCTTAATTAGGCCCACTGTCTTGAAATTACCAGGTTCACTATTTGGGCACATATCAATACCTCTCAGGTATGGGTGTTCAATGTCACACTGGAGGTTACCATTCTTTGTAATAACCCTTTGACGAGTTAATACAGTGATAATGGAAAAGGGCACAATAAATTACTTTTAATCATCATAAGACTAATTAAATTCACATAGTAGGTAATGATATCATGTGAAGAACAATTCTAACAGATGCACTTAATTTGAATTGTCCAACACAATAGGCTAACTTCACAGTAATATGAATAAATTGGGTGAAAGGTTAAATAAGCAAGTCCCTAATACAATTTTCCGGAGATAATATAAAATGAAGACCAGACAGATTTAAAACGACCTCTTTATCTAACTGTCTTGCGCGCCCAATATAAATGAATAATAATCCTCAAATGCCAAACATTTCGAGGGCAGAATTGCACAGTGACTAATATAACAAACATACACAGACTGCAACCACTATAGAAAGCGATGTCTCATCCACATACAAAACAAACACGGCATATACTAAGATTACGTAAGAATACTCTCACCACAACTTCTCGACCAGTATATACAGGCCACGAAAACATGGAGAAACGAGTCCACCCCCATAGTAATAATAAATTGCGGACGGGCAAGAGACCAATCCACTGCCCACACACAACAGATTAACGTACTAGTATAAATTATACAAAAACGCAAAATAACAAAACTACTAAATATACTACCTTAGACACACAACAAAAAATAACAACTCACATAAATA
>JABUQX010003512.1:0-2500 GCA_015478945.1 Trachelipus rathkii | reverse complement strand
GACGGACTTCTTCTCTTATATACTGTCAATAGTGGTGTTCTTCAGGGTTCTGTCTTTTCTCCTACTTTATTCTACTTTTCATTTAATGAATCTTCTCACTGCACATCTAACTCTATCCACTCAATATTATACGATGACTCAACCCTTCACTTCAACTCCATTTCAGTTCTGCTTCCTCTATTTAACGTTCGTTAGAATTGCCTCTTGTCGTTAATCTTTCCTGGTTTTATCTGGATCAGAATTTCCGGATGGGGTCGTCTCAACCTTGTGAAATTTCAATCTTTCAAAACCAACTTCTGAAAATCATCTTCTCTAAAACTATTCTAAACTTTGCCTATCTTCATAATTTTCGACGGTTCTTCGTCTCTCCTGTTGACAAATATAAACATCCTTGGCCTTAACATAACAAAAAAAATGTCTTGGAAACCTCATGTCACAACGGTTTCGCTAGGCGGCCTCAAAGAAACTGCGGAGGTCTGTTTAGACTGCGAGGACTTTTTTTTTCTTTCTTCAGTTCGCTCCAAGCTATAACAGGTCTCACCGCCCTGGTATGGAGAACTGTTCTATATCTTGGGGGGAAGAATGGGCTCTGCTTCACCCGGCTTTGTTTGATCAGGGTCGAGTCAAAGGCCAAAAGGCTTATAAAACTGAACTTTTGGTGCTCTTACACTATTCTAATAGGCACTCAGCGGCAAGTGCTTGAGGGAACTTATCATTTGCGTACCACCACCTTTACGACGCCCTCGTAGCACAAGGAGTGGCTGATCTTGTGTTGATATTTGTGTGATATTGTAACTCCAGGCTAGTTCACTGGGGCGCTTCCTCCTTTCCGCCACCTCTGTTCTGTGGAATTTTTTTCCATCTTCTGTATGTCCTGTGGAATTTTGATCTCCTCACTTTAAAGCCTGCGTTGTTGCTCATCTGAGTAATTTTGAGCTAGAGACGTGAACTTTTGAGCATATACTACACCCCCTCCTTGAATAGGGCTCTGACTGTGAGTAGGTGGTGACCAGAACTGTAAAAAAATCTGATAGGTGGCGCAGATATGTAGCAAAATGAACTCAAATTCCCCTACTCCCCCAATCCAAAAAACATCATTCAGATTACCCAGGAAATTAGCACTCTCAAATTACTCAGATGGACCATATGTCGCAACCACACATTCTTTTACCTATTCAAACTTAAATGATTAACCTTTAGAATTCTGAGCACCTCACACACACAAAAATCATACCATAGCTCATCTACCGACACAGTTCAGCTCATAGTATTGCAAATCTTTCTATCCCTCTCTCATTCCTTTCCCTCCCTCTCTCATTCATTTCCACACCACACCACTCATTTTTCACCGTTTCCTTCCATCTTTGTTCAGCACAGCTAGCAAATCAAATTTGCCTTTTCTAAATACATCCATCACCTCTCCTCAACATTTATTCCTCTTGACATTCCATGTACCCACAGATACGATTCATACATTTACGCCGAAAAGAATAGGACCGGCCGAATGACGGCGATCACGAACCTTCTCTGAAGCCATGCATTAGCAGTTCCTGGCAAAAGATTAAGTGGTAGTGGCCAGCCAACCCAACTACCACCATCACGTAGTTGCTTTCACGACACCGCAGGAACATACAGATCTCGCAATTTTTTTTCCCCCCTTCACCATAAGGGATATAAGGGATAGGGATGTCTGTAAGATGTTGTCCAGAGAGGGTGTGGATATAAGTATGCTGTATATGATAATGTGGATAAAAGGTGGTGTCTCTTAAGATGTCTGGAGGATGAGTAGTGGATTTAACGCAGAAACAGAAATGGCGAAACCATTTAGCACTGGAAATTGTCATACATACCTAATCAAAATGGGTAAAATATTTTTATTTTATAATATATATAATTATATATATATATATATATATATATATATATATATATATATATATATATATATATATAGATATATATATATATATATATATATATATATATTATATTATTTGAGTTTTTAATTTATCCAAATTCTAATATTTGTTTAAATTAATCGGCAAAATAATCGGCAGAAATTGCCGATGACGATTGACGATGACGATTGATAAAAAATATGCCGATTTTTGCCGATGACGATTGACGATGACGATAATCAGTCCATCCACTAATATATTATATATATATATATATATATATATATATATATATATATATTAATATATATATATATAATATTATACTATTAAATATATAAAATAATACTATATTATATATATATTCATGATTTTAACTTCACACATTAAGAATTTTTGTACAAAGAAAACGTTTTCCCAGCTTAACTATCCAGTTCATTACTGAGCATTGTGATGCACTAACACAAATGTAGAAAACACTCCACTGCATTGAATAAAGAAAGCTAATAGAAGGCGACTCCATAGTCTGTATGTAAACATCTTTTCTCTAATTATCCCTTTAGTGATCTGTACCATGATGAGGGGGAGGTCACTGATCTCTC
>JABUQX010003511.1:52500-67500 GCA_015478945.1 Trachelipus rathkii | reverse complement strand
CCCATACAAAACCCCGCCATTCTCTCCTATCATGCACCTTTATTCTCGCCTCTGCCAAACTCACATTTCTCTCCTTCAGACATTCGTTTACTGACTCAATCCACTTTTTCTTCGGTCTCCCAGCCGGTCGGTTCCCAACACACTCGCCACTATACATCCGCTTAACCAACCTACTATCATTCATCCTTTCCACATGACCAAACCATCTCAACATACTTTCATTTATTCTCTCATTTACCCCTTTCTTCACACCACACCACTCTCTAATACGTTCATTCCTCATTTTATCAATTCTTCTCACACCTAGCACACCCCTAAGATTGTCCATCTGAACACATTGAACTTTAGATCTATACTTCTTATTCCAGACCATAGTCTCACTACTATACAATAACACAGGTAACAACACCCTCATGTAAGACCCTAGCACACTCAAGACTTGGTCCCTTTGCATTCACCAACGATTTAATTGCACCAGCCACCTTCCTGCCATTCACAACTTTCCTACTACACTGCATCGTCCGTTCCCTTCTCATCCAACATATACCCTAAATATTTAAACTCAGACACTTGTTCTAGCTGCTCACCATCTAACATAACTTCACACTGATGAGTGTCCTCACTCACAACCATAACCTTACTCTTATCCACGTTTACTTTCAAGCCCCTCCTTTTACACACACTGCCAAATCTCTCTACCAATCCTCTCAAACTCTCTTCAGATTCGCCACACAGAACCAAATCATCCGCATATAATAGGTAGGGCACCCTCCACTCATCTCCATTCTCCATCATTCTAACACCATTTCCTGCCATCCCCACCTCGAATTCTTTCATAACCGCATCCATATACAAATTGAATAACCAAGGAGACATAACACAACCCTGTCTTACTCCGCTATTAATCCTAAACCAATCACCATTGACACCATTTTTTCTTACACACGCTTCACTATCGTCATACACACTTTTGATTCCATTCAGAAGCCTACCACCAACACCATATATCACTAACACCTGCCATAACGCTTCCCTATTAACTCTATCATACGCCTGTTGCAAATCCATAAAACCTAAATACAATTTATTCTTCTTCTCCCTCATTTTCTCAATCATTTGTTTCAATGTAAAGATTTGATCCACACATCCTCTACCACTCCTAAACGCACCTTGTTCTTCACCAATCAGTCCCTCAGTCACTCGACGCACTCTTTCGACCAAAATACCAGCATATACCTTCCCTACAACACTCAATAAACTTATTCCCCTATAATTTCTCCAGTTCCCCTTTTCTCCCTTACCCTTGTACAAGGGTACATTACCGCTCTCCTCCAATCCCTTGGAACTATATACCCTCCATAAACGCTTTATTACACAACTTCCAAATCCAATCAATCACCATCTCGCCTCCGCTCTTGATCATTTCACTAGTAATTTCATCTATACCTGCAGATTTACCATTCTTCAACTTTCTCACCCTACCCATTACCTCCTACTTACTAATAACCTCATCCCCAAAATACCTATTCCTTCTTGCACCATCAAAACCACACACATTCACTAACACCTCATCATTACTGTTAATATTGTGCAGATTTTCAGTGTTCTTTCCACACTCCCCCTCACATCCATTTCATCAGTTACAAAAAGCACCATCTATTCATTATTCTAAGCAGATTCCCACTTGTTCTCATTCTTAACCTTTCAGCACTTCCTTCCAAGAAGAGCTTCCTATTCCCTTGTGTGTCCTCATTCATCCTCCCTTCCAAACTGTTCATTTATATACATTTTTCTCTACGTATGCACCTTTTAAGTATTTCTTTTTTACCTCCTTATATAATTCCAAGCATCTTTCTTTTGAAACTTCATCATTTGCTTTTAGTACATTCAACCACGCTTCTTTTTTACCTTTAACCGCTTTCATCACCTCTTCATTCCACCATTCGCTGTTAACATTCTTACTTACTTTAGCACATCCACACACTTCCTTTGCACTACTAACAATTGCTTCCTTCATTTGCCCCCAGATTTGCTCAGTATCAACTCTTTCACATTCAACCGTTTTACTAGCGAGCGCTCTTATATACTTTTGTTCATATAACTTCTCACTCTTAATTTTACCTACTTCCTTTCGTATCCACCTTCCTCTCCATCCAAGCCCCACTAATTTATATATATATATATATATGTATATATATATATTATTATATATATATATATATATATATATATATATATTTCAACATATATATATATATATATATATATATATATATATATATATATATTCTTGCTATATATATATATATATATATATATATATTTGTGGAATACAAGCTCTTTTTGGTCTCCCTTAAATTCCATTTTCTACGATAATTATTTTTTCCGACAAAAAAAAAAAAAAATTAAAGGAAGGAAATAAAAAACTCATTGAAAACATGCAGAATTAACCCTTGTTATCCACACAAACATTTCCTTAACTATAGGAAAATATAAGCAGCGTATATATTAAAAGGTAATTAATCTCTCTCTCTAATATATATATATATATATATATATATATATATATATATTGTATATATATATATATATATATATATATATATATATATATATATATATATATATATATATATATATATATATATGCTGCTCTTATATATATATATATATATATATATATATATAACCTTATATGCGTCTTTAGCTTTTTCAAGAAGTTGTGATCTTGGCTATATTAATTATTTTTATAATACAGTTTCTCAATTTATAATATCCGGAATATGATCATTAATGTTTATTTATAATTAAAAAGTTCGTATTTTCTATATATTTAGTTCTTAAATCTTTTCTGATGTTAGTAATAAAATTGTCTCTCCATTGTCCTCTCCCAGTCATCTCCACTCCCTCCGCCCCTTTCCTCATTTTCTTAGTATGTCAAAATTGTTTATTCGAACTATTGCTCGTGATTTTCAGTCTTGGAAGGAAATTTGTTTTTTTTTTGTTTTTTTTTTTTTTGAAATTGGCAACTCTGATAGAGCAAAAACTTTCTGTATTGATTATTTATTTTCAGCTTTTTTCTTAAAGCTACTGATTTGAGAGAGAGAGAGAGAGAGAGAGAGAGAGAGAGAGAGAGAGAGAGAGAGAGAGAGAGAGAGAGAGAGAGAGAGAGAGAGAGAGAGAGAGAGAGAGAGAGAGAGAGAGAGAGAGAGAGAGAGATTTGGTGTAACTAAGATTTTATACATAACTGAGTGATACAGAAATATATGTTAAAGATATTACTTTCTTTTTTTTATCTATCAAATCGAACTATAGGAAAACTATCACACCTTTCTTGTAACATGAAAGCACAACAATGAACATAATACGAAACAGAGGTCATTCTACCATTTAATCAAAGCATAAATTACATCATAATTTGAATAAAAAAATAAGCATTGGCGGATGGTTGTTGGGTTGAAATCGTAAATTTTGAGAGTAAAGAAAGAACAGTACTACTGTTCAAATCGGAGTTGAAACGAATATCGGTGGAAACTACTTAAGAAAGTTTAAGCAAAATCACATGTACTGTTACTGTACTTTCAACCCACCCTCAAAATCAATGTTATTTAAATACAGTATGTATAAAAATGGAAAAAGCGATTAGTATTATAAGTTAAAACCCATAATTTAACTTTTTAAACATAATACATAATAATAATAATAATAATAATAATAATAATAATAATAATAATAATAATAATAATAATAATAATAATAATAATAATAATAATAACATAAAAACAGCAGGATATATATATATATATATATATATATATATATATAATATATCATATATATATATATATATATATATATATATATATATATATATATATATATATATAACATATATATATGTATATATATAACATGCTATGCTTCTTTATATATTATATATATATATATATATATATATATATATATATATATATATATATATATATATATATATATATATATATATATATATATATATATATATATATATATACTATATATATCTTTGCTTCTTCTTTATATATATCAGCCAAAGCTATAACTTTAAAAAACCACACAAAAATAAAGCTCAGTTAAAGAGAATGCCACTCACTACTTGACATCACAATGGGTTGTTAAAAAACTCGATTTATTACTTATAATATAAAAACACAAATAGGAATTGTAGGTAAAAAATTCCTTTCCATGCATTCAATGGTAGGATGTGATACATGCTCTCTATCGCAATCAAATTTACACAAACAATATAATATATATATATATATATATATATATATATATATATATTTTACTTAATATATGCTTATAACATATTCATACCATAATAATATAATAGCATAGCATAATATGTATATATATATATGGAGTATATATATAATATATAACCAACATAATAACTAATATATATATATATGTATAATATGCTATATGTAATAGCAACAGCATATATACCCCTGCACCCCCCTGCCTACGCCCATGTATGTATATATATATATATATATAGTTAGTTATTTTCCCACGACAATCGGGGGAAAGGTTACTATTTTTTTATGTTTTTCCCGACCAGTGGGCCCATACAAAGTGGAAAGGTGCACAGTTATCAGGGTGATAGTAACCCCAGCCTCAGTCTGAACCAAGTCAAGATATTCCAGCCATCAGTGGGCATGGCTAGGCTCAGGACTCACAGACCTACTGTGCGTGAGGCGAATAGGAATGTAGGTGTCTGTATGTGTATTAAAGGTTGTACCGTTGTATGTGTTGGCTATGGATGAGTGAGGTGAGGGTATTGAGATTAGTGTATTAATACACTATGCCGTAAACTGTAATGAATTACAGAAAATCTCCTACAAACGGCAATTTTTCGTGTCCGTCCTGGTGACTAGTCGAAAGTACAAATCCCGTTTGACGAGGACTCGAACTCACGACCCTAAGCGTGCAAACGCACCACTTAACCCACTGAGCCACCGAGACATATATATATATATATATATATATATATATATATATATATATATATATATATATATATATATATATATATATATATATATATATAAATAAAATATATATATATAACATATATATATGCTTGAAATAATATATATAGATATAATAACCATATATATATATATATATATATATATATATAACATATATATATATATATATATATATATATATATATATATATATATATATATATATATATATATATATATATATAATATATATATAGTGATATATATATATATATATATAATATATATATAGTTGACAAATACGGTGAAAGTGCAAAATAATTTAGATACACATATATCAAAACGTCACAGGGAATAAAACAAAATTAAAAATGTAAGCACGACTTTCGGAAGGACAATCCGCCTTCCCTTACTCCGAGACTCACTAATTGATAAAAACAAAATAATAAAAAAAAGAGAGAATGTCACAGTTTATTTAAGATAGATGTTTTGCTATGCTATATTTTTTTTTTTTTTTTACTGAGATAAACACCGTCACCCACGGGCAGAGCCCTAATCAAGGAGGAGGTGTACTCGTTTAACGTCCGAGCAGGACCAAGCTAAGGCCAAGGGGAGGATAGCTCACATTCTCCCACCCGATATTACTGTTAAGATAATCTTTAAGAAATACCGTAATAGAAAAAAAATTAAAGAACAATTAGTGATATTATCTATTATTTAAACGGCTATTATTAGAGAATTTATAATTGGTAACGCATCTTGTAGGAGACGATTTCAAAAACTCTCTCGTATGGCATACTAGATAGTGTTTGAAATCACCTCCCTATAAGTGTTAGCGATTTATTCCGTCACTGACATGCATACGACATATGCATATCAGTGACGGAAGAAATCATTGACATTTTCAATATTAATTATGTGTTCTTTAAGACACCTGTGTTTATGCAAGGACGAGTTATCATCACTTTTTTATTTTCAAGGGAATAAGAATGTTGATATTTTCTTCAAATAAGATCAAAGGTCTCACACCTATACATAAATAATAGTCTTTATTTACATGGAATCTTATAAACCTTTGAATTATGTATATTCTTGCTTAGAAAATTTCTGGGAATTGAAAAAAAAAATTGGTGGTATTAGGAACACTAGATAAGAAAAAAAATTTTAGGCATAGATTTTTTTTTTAAATTTTGAACCCGAGCTGCGATATTTATTTGAAATTTACCATATCAATCAAGGATATTTTCTTGTAAACGATATTTCATTTTTGCACAAAATATACAAGTTATCCCAAAATCTTAATTAAATTAAAGTGATTTAATGTGCAAAATATTCTCATCCAAAAATTAGGGTTACATAACCTAAACACCCTCGGGAAGAAATTCCTTTACAATACCAAATTTTGTATCAAACTCGAGAGACAATACCAATGACGTGTAACTATCATCATTTCGAGTCCCCTTTTCAGCATATCTTCAACAAAATCTTCACAATATAACCACTGTATTGTCACTAATAGTAACATTAATCAGGAAAAATTTCTTAAAATGAGAGTTTATTATTCTTATCCAATTCTAAAGTGATGCTGATTTCAAGAACACAGCTATTACGATCATCAACAATCAAATTTAGATCTGAATGGTCAAGAAAAGAGCAAAAATGTCATCAACATATTTGAGCAAAACAAAATAATAAAAAATGATCTGGAGAAATTCAAGCTGAAAAGATTCTATAAAAATGTTGTTCAGGACTGGAGATAGGAGAGTCCATACTTAAACTCACTATCTGAATACAAAAATTAATGTCATGAATAGTGAATACTACTGTGACAAACAAATATCTATAAGTTATAGGAGCATATCAGCATCAATACGCAACCCAAAAGAAGAAACAACAAAATATTCTTTCGACCATTAAAGGAGAAGAGGAACCTGAACACTAGTAAAACAAAGAAAGAACGTCGAAAAATAAAAATTTTAATATGTAAATTTGCATGTTTAAAATCTAAATAAATAAACAAAAAAATGTTCTTATTCAAAGAGGGAATATTTCTCAAAAGTGTTTTAATACCAAGAAATTTACCGAAGAAGAACATTACAATTTAGGTGATCAGCCACAACAGATAAGAAAAGTGTCAGAAATTGACTACTACTCTGTTCACGACTACAAATACGTCTCAAAGGTTAAGAAGAAAAATAAAAAATTTTCCCAACCTATTCTTTTTAAATAGTTCTATATCACATATATACATTCATAAAGAATGGAACATTCCCATGTAAAGAACCTCAATTTATAGAATACAATTCGCGTAGGCAGTTCTGATACTTATCATTACACAGAGTGTAAAGAGGGGGAAAAAGTAAATTATTCGTCTATAAAATAAATGATAAATAAACACAGACACATAATCTACACACTCACACAACACAAACAAAAAACAAACGCACACACTACGAGAACCAGAATATAAATATAAAATTCTACATCATTTCAAAGAATCGGGAATAATAATTTCCAAACTGTATACCTCTTGGTTCCTAACTTCCAGGTATTAATTCTCCCTTTATTTAATATTTAATCAGCAAGGGTGAGAAAATATTATAAATTTATAAGCGCTACATAGGATAAACCGGTGTAAACGTAGCAAGAGAAACTAATATTCTAACGGAGCTTCTCTTCTTACATGAAGATTATATCCGAATACGTGAATAGCAAAGTAAAATTTTATAGAAATTATTATTATTATTATTATTATTATTATTATTATTATTATTATTATTATTATTATTATTATTATTATTATTGTTATTATTATTTAATCAAACACGAATACGGATTTTTCTTTACCAAAAAAATATATACCGTATATATAAAAATACATAACAAACGCTCCTTAGAAAATACTGAAAAGTATATACATATATTTTAAAAAAAAAAAATTCTTTTTCACAAAGATAACATACAAGGAAAGGTAATTTCTTCCTTCCCAATAATAATAATAAATAAGAAATGAATGAATATAATAAAAGAAATTTGAAAAGCTAATAAGAAATACCGCAGATTTCTTTCGAGGAATATTACAACCCCATACAACATTATTATTATTATTATTATTATTATTATTATTATTATTATTATTATTATTATTATTATTATTATTATTATTATTATTACCAACCTGACTGTCCAAATATAGAATGTTTCAGGAGTCTTTTAAGAGAATTGGTTCTCTTCAACTGGGCAAACCGTTCCTGGTACTGATGTGAAGAAGGAGCTGACAACTGAGGAGAAAGGGGAGGGTGACTACCCCCTAAAAAGCTCCTCCTAAGCAAAGGGCTTCCCTCTCTGCTGCCGACAGGAGACCCTCTTGAGGGAGGAGTACAACTTCCTGATAATCCTGATAAGCTTCTTTGCGACAAAGGAGATGGTCGATTGGTAGGTCCCCTTGGAGGGCCATACCCTCCAACGCCCTTATCTCCCAAAAAACCAGAGCCTGAGCCTTCCATAATCAATTCAAACATAATCGCCTAGAACGAAACCCCCAGGGAGGAGGCATTTTGACGGGTAAGGGTGGCGGATATGGAAGTAGGAAGAGGAGAAGGAGGAGGAGAAGGGAAAGGAAATAGCAAGCTTAGAATCTAGTCAATCCTTAAAAATTTAATCCACAAGACTAAACATGTTGACAGCATCGTATTTCAAAATTTTTGTTCATATTTCAATTTTTTTTAACAATAAAAAGGTTACCGTATATAGAAAAATAAACACTTCACTTCTCACAAAGGCACAAATAATTTAATCATAGGCAATAACCATTACACAGTAGGAAAATATACTACATATCATCAACGGAACAAAGGTTTCATAAAAATATATACTATATAAAATCACTAAAACCTTCCAAAAAAAAGTATATATATATATATATACATTCGAGACTCATTCTATATAAAAGATAAGTAATCAAACTATACATTAATGTGTAAAAGTAAGTCATAAATATGATATATATGATACAAATGTAGAGAATACACAGTAAATTCAGTAACAGTAGAAGCGCGTACAAAATCAGCAAGTCTTGCAGGCTAGCAACCTACAGTATAAATGTAACAAAAGCACATTAATAAAATATAAAGAGCAAAGGTAGTTCTGCCTATGTTTATAAGATCGAAAACTGATATATTTGTTTTAATTTTCAGGTATCCTCATATTTGAAAAATGAAAATACTCAAGTGAAATATCATATTAGCCTCTTTATATTTTTAAAAATACATTTAATGAAAAAAACGAAAAAAACTGAAAAAACGAGAAAAACATGAAAAAAAACATGTTTTTTTTCCTGAAAAAAACATGATTTGAAAAAAACGTTTTTTTTCCCAACCCTACCCCCCCCCCCTTCCAGCGGACTCAAACAAAAAATAAAAAAATTCACAAACAGTTGGCTCAGACCGGATATCAAATATCCATCTAAAACATTTGGGGAACCAATCTTTTAAATAATATACTCCCTCTTAATTGACAACCAACCATCTTAGGATTGATATTCGATACAGATATGACACTTGCCTCCCATATAAACATCACATTCAAAGCCTCACATAAGTTAAATGTTATGAAGGCATTAACAGGAACTAACTTTAGCGAACATAAAGAAACAGACACTATAGTGTACAGACATTATCTCTGCTCCTTTTTTTTTAAACTGCACATCTGCATGGGCAACCACAATATTAAAATCTAACATTCAGAAACTGAAAATAGTCCAAAATCAAGTTCTAAGGATAATAACTGGCTGCTTTCCCATCACCTAAACATCCATATCAAACTGAAACAAAAATCCTACCAATAGGGGTCCATCTCAACATGATAAGATGTCAATTCTATAGTAAATTCAACAGACCACCCCCTACATCAAACACTGCAACAGCCCCCTCCACTTAGAAATAAAATAGCTACATCAGCAAAATACTATTATACATCGTCCAGCAATCTGCCCTCCCCACCACCCGACACTCACATTATTAAACACATTCTTACACAATTAACCCAAGAAACTATTTCCACATACCCAAACAATACTGTACTCCAAGCATGTCCACCGGAAATTTTCAAGTGAACAAACTTTGGACTGCCAAACATGGGTAATGCTTTCACGGCTACGGTTTTGGCACCATCCCTCCCATCAGGAATACAAATTTGATTTTTTGGAGATCCCTCCCATACTGTCAAAGATACCACTCGCAAACCATTGACAATACAAAACATCTATGCCATTTCCAAACCATAGACAATACAAAACATCTCAATAGATTTCCCTGCCTTAGTGGACATTAGAAGCAGTTTTACAGCACTAAAAGTATCAGATATTTAGGTGTGGCTGGCAATGGTTGGGAAGTACCTCAAGATCCCGTACTTCTCGCAGGAAGGGAGTAGGGGTGACAAAGTAAAGTAAGTATATATATATATATATATATATATATATATATATATATATATATATATATATATATATATATATATATATATATATATATATATATATATATATATATATATATAAAATAATTATATATATTTTTATTTATATAAATATATTTATATATCTGTGGTGATAAAAAAAAATATATATATATATATATATATATATATATATATATATATATATATATATATATATATATATATATATATATATATATATATAATAATTTGCAACCTTTGGAAATTAAATTGGCACATTGTTAAATAGCATTTTTATTTTATTTTTTTTATTTATTTATTTTTTATTTTTTTGCAAATTTATAGTATTGAGGAAATAAAAAAACAATACATTTAATTGAATTATGTTAAAATTTCATAAAAATTCAATACCTAGGACAAAACTATTTAAGGCTTAAAATTTGTATTTAAAGTGTAAGGCTAATTTTTAGCACCCTGTTTGCATTTCCCCATATAGCTATTCTCAATTACCCCACTTAATGGTATATTTAAGAGGAAACATTTTTTTCAGTGGAGGCAGCACAGCTCGGAGCAAAATATATATATATATATATATATATATATATATATATATATATATATATATATATATATATATATATAATATATATATATATATATATATATATATTATAAAATAAACTAGGGGGTGAAATGATGATGTGAATTTTTAGTCCATAAAAAATAAAAAATGTGCAATAGCAAAAAAAAGTAATAATAATAGTAATAAGAATATGAAATAAGAATATAAACATATGTGTAAGAGAAAAGAATGCAGAGTAAATTACGGCTTGGGCCCATCAAAGCCGCATTTCATGTGCAATAATGAATAGAGGACACTTCCCTTAAGCTCGCATATCGCCAAACCCAATGAACATCTTGAACTCACAAAATAAGAGGATTCAATGTTGATAGAAAGAAATGTTTCAGGTCTCAGCAAAAACAGCAAGCCATATACTTACATGCAAAAAAAATATAAGAAGGATTAAAACAAGCAAATAAAAGCATGGGGTGACGTGCAATATATGGATATAGGAATAATAAATATTATTTACCATTCGAAAAACCTTTTTATTTAAATTCTCAGAGGGAGGTTATGTTTATTTATAGTAAAAATTATAGGATGCGTATGTAAAAGTGATTGATTTTTCAGTAATTTTAATATACGTCCTATATAACCTCCTGTACATCCTATATAAAAATAGATACATCTGTCCGCAACTTAACTCATACAAAAATACTCCCTTATATATATATATATATATATATATATATATATATATATATATATATATATATATATATATATATATATATACCTCATACTCATATAAAATCCCATATATATATATATATATATTAAATCTAAGAATAAACATTAATATTTAGTATATTTGATTCACAAATTTAACTTTTAACTAAATGTTTTCGTATTAACCATTTTTAACGGCATAATTATTCAGTTTGGTTTTATTTATTTAATGTCAAATCATTTACAATATCTTTAAACTTTTAACGACACTGTTTTTTTTTTAGAGTATTTAAAGTAATTAGAGTTTTTTTAACAAATAACACTTCTCACGCTTTATAATTAGAGTTAATCGAACAAACGCGAGTTTTTAACAAATAACACTTCTCACGCTTTATAATTAGAGTTAATCAAACAAACGTGAGTTTTTAACAAATAACACTTCTCACACTTTATAATTAGAGTTAATCGAACAAACGCACAGTGCTTAAAATTGTCTACTGCACTGACACATAAATTTCAACCTTTAGTATGTTATGGTTTTATTCACATAATTGTTTACGTGTACACTTAATTCTTTTATATAGTTTTGATTTACAGTGTTTTTACATATGTCGGTCGTAGAGTTACAAAATGTCTGTTATGCTGAACTTCTAGAGGTTCTATAAGGGGTCCTTACCCTGTTCTGTTCTAAAGGGGTCTCTACCCCGTTCTGTGCTAAAGAGGTCTCTACCCCGTTCCTAAAAACAAAAAGGAAAAACTAAGTGCTATGAATTTACTCTGAATTTATAATGTTAATCATTTATTGCATTAAAAGTTATTATTAAAATATTAAAATTTACTGGCAACATATCTCCAGATATATCCGGAGGACACTTAGAAGTATACTTATCAATCAAATAAGAGCACCTGTGCTCAATTAGAGTAGAAGTTGAATGAAGATGAGACTAAAAAAAATGATACTTTATTAATTCCTTTGGTCATTAATATTTATATGTATAAAAAAAACTTTTTTGGTTACTGCATTGACGGCACTTACTTTGTAAAAGTCCTTAACATAGAAAGCAGATAAAATTCCAATGGAATAAGAGTTGCCAAATGGAAATAACTGTGAGCATCAAATGTGTGCTTTGTTTTAAAATCCTAGACTCTAGAGCAGGGGTGTCAAACTCATTTACCGTGGAGTGCCACACTGACTTCAAAACCAGTTCTCGTGGGCTGCAAATATATATATATATATATATATATATATATATATATATATATAAATATAATATATATATATATATATATATATATATATATATATATATATATATATATATATATATATATATATATATATATATATATAACTCTAATATATATATATAACTATATATGTATATATATATATATATATATATATAACTTAATAACATATATATATATATATATATATATATATATATATATATATATATATATATATAATATATATATATATATATACTGCTGCTCTATACTATGCTATATATATATATATATATATATATTTTAATTGATTAATAATTTGATAAAGTTCAAAAATAAATTATCTTTAAAATTTTTAAATTGTGCATGGACTGGGCCGCATGGGAAAGCGATGGGCCGCATGCGGCCCAATGGGCCGTAACGTGTTTGACAGCTCCTGCTCTAGAGTAAGAAGAAAAAGAGGTGGTAGAATTTTTTTTTATTACAATATATATATATATATATATATATATATATATATATATATATATATATATATATATATATATATATATATATATATATATATATATATATATATATATATATATATATATATATATATATAATAACAACATATATATATATATATATATATATAAGGCACAATCCATTACTTTACTCCGTTACTAACGGAACTAGTTTTTTGAGTAACGAAGTAACAGACTCGTTACTTTTTCTTTCATGTAACGCTCCGAATAAGTTCCGTTATTTTTTCTCCGTTACTTTTTAGTCCGTTACATTTTGTTCGACTTTCTTTGAATGTTGATAGCCAATTGACCACCCGGTCCAAGCTAAAAATCCTTATATATATATATATATATATATATATATATATATATATATATATATATATATATATATATATATATATATATATATATATATATATATATATATATATATATATTTTTTTATACAGTTTTCACCACCACTCACGGGCAGAGCCTATTCAGGGAGGGGGTTGCAAGCTGAAACTTCATCCACTAAGCGTAAGTGCATGAGATGATCACAGACGCAGGCTTTAAAGTGAGGAGATTAAATTCAGCAGGAAACACAGGAGATGGAAGAGAATTCTCAGAACCGATGTGGCAGGAAAGAAGGAAGCACCGCAGCGAACTAGCCTGGAGTTACCTACATCAACACAAAACTCGTGCACAGACACAGCACCCCTTGTGCTACGAGGGCGTCGTAAAAGTGGTGGTACGCGAGTGGTAAGTTTCCTCGAACACCTGCCGCTGCGGTACCTATAGAAAAGAGATAAAGCACCAACATCGCGCCGCAAAGATAGAGGGTCAAGTGAACTGGAAAGGGCAGAACAGTTTATAAGCCTTTTGGCTTTTGACTCGACCCTGTCCAAAAGCCGGGTGAAACCAGAGCCCCAGATATGAGAACAGTACTCCATACAAGGGCGGATACAGGCCGCATATGGCTGGAGTAACTGAGAGAGAGGAAAAAATCTCGCGGTCTAAACAGAACACCCAGTTTCTTTGAGGCCGCCCTAGCAACCGTTGTGATGTGAGGTTTCCAAGACATTTTTTGTTTATGTTAAGGCCAAGGATGTTTATATTGTCAACAGGAGAGACGAGAGAACCGTCGAAAGAGATAGGAAAGTTAGAAGGTGTTTAGAGAGGGAGATTTGTAGAAGTTGAGTTTTTAAAGAATTGAATTTCACAAGGTTGAGACGACCCCAATCGGAAATTCTATCCAGATCAGCGAGAATAGAATCGGAAAGATTAAGATGAGAGGCAATTCTAGAAGTAAAAGAGGGAGCAGAATTGAAATGAGTTGAAGAATGAAGGGTCGAGTCATCGGCATATGAGTGGATAGAGTTAGATTTGCAGGTGAGAAGATCATTAATGTCAAGTTCATAAAATTGCAAATAAGACAGCAGAACCCTGAGAACACCACTATTGACAGAAAAAGAAGAAGAAGTCGCTCCATCAACACAGCCGATATTGAGCG
>JABUQX010003511.1:0-45000 GCA_015478945.1 Trachelipus rathkii | reverse complement strand
ATATCTGATCAGCCTTAGAGAACTTCTCGAATTCTGCTGATCATAATTTCCTGTACGAAGTTGGTAACATCTTCTATACAAAATATTTTCTACTAGGAATAAGATATTTTGGTTGAAGATGGGCAATAAGTTCTATGAATCCCTGCTCTTCAGTGACTGTGAATGGTTGGTTACTCACTGCGATAAAATTCATTATTTTCTGTGATTTGGGGTTATTGATATGCCAAATCTTTTTTTGGGAGAAACTCTCCTCAAAACTCACTTATCTCACGGCTTTCTATCTATTGCTCTTTTATGGTTTCCTCTATTCTAGAAAATACAAGACTCTCCCTTTTACTATTAAAATTTTTGGACTTCCAGATATTCCTTTCTATGATGATTTTCCATATGTTCATGAAGTGGCGTTGTACTAAATGTAAGATTTTATGTTGAAAGTTATATAAAATATTTTTTTTTCATTATAGTTGCAGAAAGTTCATAAGAAATTCGGTTCCGGCCGAATTTTTGTATTCGGCTAATTCGGTTCGGGCCGGAACTGAAAATTTCAGTTTCGGTACTAATATATATATATATATATATATATATATATATATATATATATATATATAACCTTAACCATATATATATATATATGCTGTAATATATATATATATATTTTTTTTTTACATAATTACCACTCCACGGGCGTGCTTGCCCTTTTCAAAGGAGGGGGCAAAAAATAAATAAATAAATAAATAAATAAATTAAAAATTACATAAAGAAAAAATAAAAATTAAAATAAATAGAAAAGTAAACCCCACCTGACAAGGCTTGCTAACGCAATTCCCTCAAGGTGGGCGCAGACGGAGGACTTAAATGAGAGGGAGAAGATTAAACATTGCAGGGAAAATAAAGAAGGCAAGGAATTCCACAAAACAGATGTGGCTGGAAAGAGGGAGGCAACAACTAGTGATCCTTGAGTCTCCAATATTCACACAATTTTCATGAGAGAACAAGGCACCTCTTGTATTGTTACGAGGGCGACGTAGTGGTGGAGGAGGGAATGCGAGAGTCAATTCTGCTGAGCACCTGCCAATACCTATAGAAAGAGAGATGGGGCACCGTCACGGCGCGCAGAGAAAGGGTCAAGGGAGTCAAGAGAGTATGGGACAGTTTATAAGCCTCTTAGCCTTGCTTAGCTTCAACTCTATCCAAGAGGAGGTGGAACAGGATCCACCCCAAATGTGGGAACAGTATTCCATGCAGGGGCAAAAACAAGACCTTTATATAACTGGAGTATCTGAGCAGAAGAAAATTCACGCAATCTGAACAGGATTCAGCTTTTTTGAGGCCATTTTAACAACCCGATGTGATGTGAGGTCTCCAGATAATTCACTATTTATGTTTAGTCCTAAAATGTTTATGTTGTTTACGGGTAAAACATTAGAGCCATCAAAAGGGATAGGAAAGTTGGGAGAATGTATTTTAGAGAGGGAGATATGAAAAAGTGAGTTTTCAAGGAGTTGAACTTCACAAGATTACGGTTACCCCACAGAAATTCCGACCAAATCGGCAAGAATGAATCGGAAAGCTGAGACGGAGGCAACTATATATATATATATATATATATATATATATATATATATATATATATATATATATATACCTAACTGCTATATATATATATATATATATATATATATATATAATATCTTTATATATAACATATATATATTTATAACTATATATATATATATATATATATATATATATATATATATATATATATATATATATATATATATATATATATATATATATATATATATATATATATATATATATATATACTATATTTGGAATGTGGAAGGAAAACTATACAGGGATTGAACAGTGTACATTCATTTTTAATTTAAGTTATTCCAAAAGAGAATAAAAGTTTCAGTTAATTTTATTATATGTCTGAATGAATACTTAGTTTTAAAATGTAAAATTTATATTCTTATATATTTCTTATTCATTTTATTTCTCTTCATTTAGAAATGGGTAAATTATTTGCAAGAATAACATTTATACCAACTTTGGCTTTTAATGTAGTTATGGAGAAAATTACTTCCAGAAATTGGTATGATAAAATAGATAACAGAGTTATTCTTGGCGCTTTGCCTTTTAAAAATATGACTGAGGAGGTGAGTGTAACATTTAGATTTTAAAATTTTTATCCCAAACTTTTATTACAGCTGGTAAGAATTTCTTAATATTTTTCATGTATTACTGAGAAATATTTGAAGAAATTGTTTTATTAAAGTTCATGTGTTTGTTTTTCATTTTGGTAAGAAGTTGTAGGGATATAAGAAAGGTAATGGGCGACTGTAATGTCAAATGCCAAAAACTGCTGCACAGTCATCAGTAATTATGGGTCATAATGTTTTAAGGGATGACCTAGTTGTTCTTGTAGGACTTCTTAGAACACTCCTGTCACATATCCTCATCAATTGTAGGTTGCCTAAATAGGTCTTAGCATATGCAATCTGACTATCAGTAACAATTTCCTCAAAATAGGAGAAACAGATCAGCATCTACTTTATATTGCTCCCCATTTGATGAGCTTTAGAGCTTTGCAGAGAGATGATTGTCATTTTGTTTTTGTGTCACACCTATGAATCCAAACTCCATCCACAGTAATGACCCTAGAATCAATTCTTTGATGATTCTTACAGTACCCATTCCTAAAACTTCCTACAGATTACCATGTGATGATACTCCTGAACAAGATCAGTCAACAAATGTGGCACATGCTTGGCATCAGTCCTTCACATGTTCAATCTTTCCACTAATATTTGCTGACATGTTGCAACTTTAACCATAAATTTGGCTGGAAGTATGAGGTCAGATAATCTGGCCCCCCAAAAAATTTTTCCAACCAGTCAAAAGAGTCGTTTAGTCTACCATCCCAACTTTCAAATTACCTATATACAACTTTCTATAATATGGTAAATACCATATCTTTTCATTATTAATGCTATTGGATATACCTATTTTCTTAGTTTACAAGTATAGCCTTTATCTTAAACTTTAAAAAATGCAAGAAAAAAGACCTTTCAGACCTTGCAAGAAAATACTTATGCTCCCCTTTATCTATTGTCTTCAGTGATAGGATATTTAGCCAAGCTGGCAACATCTGTTCAAAGAGAAGTAGACCTTTACCTGAAACAGCTGACATGCTTCTATATTTCCACCATAGTTTATAAATTTTAACTATATTATTTTTCCTATATATACTATATATTATAATATACATTATTATTATAATATATATTTTTAATATTATTATCATTATAAAAATATATACAAAAGGAAGGGTCAGATACAGGACTGCTAACTGAACTTCCAAACTTGGAGGAATAACTAATGCGTTGACAGATGTTAACAAGTACTGAAGATACAAAATACCCCGAACAAATGAGCACAGTATCTGTCCATACATATAAGAAGGGATACTGCCGAATTCTGAAAATTATGAAGATGATTGTCGCTGGACGTTAGTAAATATATGAAAGAATTGGGAAAAAGATTGAGATGACGAGCGTCGGGATAAATGGGACAAATGAACCACGTTAGACCATGTTTAAGTACGACGACCTATATTACTTGAAGTGTACAGAGGAAATATAGAGGAATTGAAATATGCTTAATTTCATGCCTTAGAAAAAGCCATTCGACAAAATAAATAGGGAGAAACTGTGGAGAGGTGTTAGTTTATATGAAAAAAAACAACAAATATGGTTAGAGGAACAGGAAGAGAGAAGTAGTTTGATGTGTACGGAGGTTAAGGGAAGTGTACTGTCCTATTTTCTTTCATTACTTGGACAGTTTTTTTAAACGCATACTAAGACGATAGGGAGACACCCGTTGGTTAGTGGATATCCGACTGGCAACTTTAATAGGTAATAGCTGAGTCCACATGAGTGAGTAATCCAGAGAAGACTCAATATGGTGATGCAATGAGGAATAATAATGAGCACAGAATGTGGGAATGTTATATCCATTGCTAAAGGAGAGAGGGATAACAACAGAAGTTAAAATATTAATATATAAAACAATTCTAAAATCGATATTGTTGTATTGATCTGAATGCTGGACAATGAAAAGGGTACATAGAAAGCAGATTAGAAGCTGCGGAGATGAGGGTGCTTAGAATCGTCAGAGATGTATCCTTGAGAGACAAAATCAGGAGCGAACTGGTTAGGAGAGAACTGGGAGTGGAACTGTTTTGGAATGCGTGGAGAGAAACCAGTTAAGATGGTTTGGACGCGTGAAAAGAATAAAAGTTAGCAACATGGTGTAACGGTAGGATGAAATGACTCATGTGCTTGAAGACGTTGTTTGTTTCGGTCCCCCAATGAGGATTTTAGGAAGAAACTTTCTTGAAAGCTTCCCTCCTAGAATAAGGCATTGCCCTTGAGGGGCAAACCTTAAAAAAAAAATACACATGCAAAACTTCAGTAACACCATCAGCAATAACATTAGTGAAATCATAGTTACAGTTTAAATATGCATATACATTTAGAGTTGCAAGAAACTCATAATACTGATCCAAAAGCGTAATAAAGTAGATAATGGCGCACAATATTTGAATCAATTTCATGAAATCATGTACAGAAACATGTCTAAAACCCAAGGAACCATAAAAAGAATATTACTTTATTCTCCAGTGTTATTTGCCTTTGTTAGCAATATAGTAATATTTGTTAGTAATATAGTAATATTTTGAACCGATATTTTCTTATAGCTCAGAGAATAGTCTATCAATAACTTTTATTTAATTTGAATCATGGACTGTTTGTAGTACTTTTAAAAAACTTGATACAATTTTATTTAAATATGGTGTTATAGTTGGTTTACTTATGTACTTTTAGATAATAACATGGTAGTTTAAAACAATTTTTCTAATAAAAAACAATTAATCAAAAACCTTTTTGGTTTTAATTTATAATGACATAAGGTAGGTTAGTCATCATACACATTTGATGTTGATTGATATCATTACTTACCCCTCTTGCGTAGCGTATAAGATAACGAATCTGACTCGCGTAGTGAAGATAACTGGTTCGATTTTTAAAGAAGACCTCTCTTGAAGTAGTTTCCTAATAGATAAAATGCAAAAGCCCGTGAGGTATGAACTTTATAAAGAGAAATCACATTCCACCACCTTTCTAATGCTATCGCAGAACAAAGGGTGTAGTGTCTTAAGCTTGAATTTTGTGCGTGAAGATTTGCTGCTTCAGGTTTGTTCGATGTATTACCTCCTGTTTTAAAGCCACCTCTATACTATGGAATTCTCATCTATTATCTACATTTCTTTCCCAACTTAATTTACTTCACTTTATAGTTTCCTCTCACTTGAGATTCATATATAATGTATGAACCTGCTAGTTCTTATTATTTTTTTTTCTGCTGCCCCTTCCTTGAAAACGACTTTTATCGTAATTGGTCATAAGCCTTTAACAGTTTATATATGATGATTACTTTAACAGTCTAAATTTGTAATTTAAGTTTGCGGTTTTCCAGTCTTCAGTCAGTGTTAACCAACTAGCGTGAAGGTCTACTGAGGTCACTCGATTCCTTTGGAATCGAACGTAGAAGTAAAAGTTGAAGTAAACCAGAAAACACTGACATTACCACTGCCTGGTATGCATATTTTATGATGTATTTATTTTTTATATATTTTTTTTTTTGACTTTTATTTGATTGTTTCGATTTTATGATTACTGATGTTAGCTCTGTCATTGCTTTTAGGAATATTTTTACTACCATATTCTTTTCGTGCTTCTTATGACCTTATATTTATTTAAGCTATCAATTTCAGGAATATTTTTAATTTATTTTTGTTATCTTATGAGGATATTTTAAATTATGTTTTCTCAGCACGCTGTTTTTTTTAGTGCCAGTCTTCTGCTAGCGCATATTTCATATTCATTTGTGGCAGCTGTGTTTTCGATCCGAGTTTGTACTAGGTACGATTAATTCAAGGGTTGCTGGTACACCTAAGAAAATGCTGTACGTAACTGTAGGATACTACATAGGGATTCTTTGAATATTTTTAATTCCATCAGCCTCAAATTCATGAGATTTCAAACTATGTAAAGATCTTTGTTTAAAAATATAACGGAAAGATAAAAAGAACTTAATGATACAAATATAAAGAGATTGAGAAAGACATCTTTTGACAAAAAAAACATTAGAAGAAACTCTTGAACTCACAAAGAATATAAGATAAAAGCAGATGGTAAGACATAGCTGGAGTATCGGAGAATAAACAGGAAAAAGATGCAGAAATAAGAAGAAAGGTCCCAGAAATAGTTAGGGTACAAATAAAACAGACATTATAACGTACAAAGTACACAAAGTAAAATTTGAACATAGGTAACGTAGCTGAAATCTCTGAAACTAACAACTTTCATAATTAAGAGAATTTTGTCTATAGTTTAATTTTTGACATTAAACGGAAATTTTCAAACTTCCCTAACTTATTTTATCTTTTTTCCACTATGATCCTTTATTTGATATCGGCTGTTGTAGATTGCCATCATTCATATTTTAAGACTATTAATTGTGGTGATCTTCAAGGTTCTATTACATCTAATAATTTCCTTAAAATGGTATTGGTATTTGTGTATACCTATTGGAAAAATTTAAATAATTATTATAAAATTTTGTATAATAAATATAATCGGTGTGGATCGTTTTTTTTTATATTTTTTTTTGTAATAAGTTTAAGATGCATGTGTTTGTCATTTTATCCCCCTTCAGTTATCCTGGAAAACAGCCTCACGACCATTTGATTCAAATTATGTAGTTTCTAGGTTTCTTAGATTAAAGTTAATCCGCTACACCACCCCTTACCTCTATTGTATCCGGTGCGCGGCACTGTTGATCTCGACTCACTTATCATTGTACAATATAAATAATCCTAAAAAAATATAAAACCCTGCCTTTTTTTTTTTATTTATTTTTATTATTTTTTTTTTTTTTTTTTTCTTCTCATTTTACTTTTTTTTTATTCTCCTATTCTTATATTTGTATCTTATCTTTTTTTTTTTATTTTTTTTGGATTGTGTGGGCGCTGGGGACCAATTGTTCTGACTGTCGGGGATTTATTTCGTGCACGCTACATTCCACTATAAGTCTGTGAGTCGATGATTGCTGTTATTTCTCGTCTTTGTTCTGTGTGCGAGTGTTCCTGTGGTTAAGAATGCCGATGAAAGGATTGTTTTTTGTCTGGTTTGGATTTTGGTGTTGCTCCAAGTGAGTGGGGATGGTGTTTAGATTTGGTTATAGTGAATTGGGTTGTGTGGTGAGGTCCGTGGTTGTCACTCACTTTTGTTGAATATGATTGATCTTTGGTGATTTCATGCCCTCAGTTTCCTGCGTGCATCTTGCACGTATTTCATATTCTCATACATACTTAGATAGCATATATTTTCCTCTTTTAGCATCTGGTACTAATCTCGTCCTTATTAGTTCTTCCTAGCTCCCAATCTTTGGAATTATTACGTTCCTTTTGGGTTTTCCCCCCCCCAAAAGCTTTGACTAACACAACTTTCATATTCAATCAATCACAATCTCTCCTTCACTCTTAATCATTTCACCATAAATTCCATCTTACTACCGATTTTACCATCTATCAATTTTCACTCACAGTACCTCCCTCCCCAAATTTAATTATTCTCTTCCACATCAAACCCACACTACCATCACGCTTCATACTGCCAATGTTATGCGAGCTTTCTCGAATGATTCCCGTCCACTATCTTCTTACTAATACATAATCATACCCGAAAACCATCCCTATTTATCTATTCTATGGAAATTGCCCTTACTTTCTTTCATCACCTTTCGTACCTCTTTTTCTTATTCCTTTGCAGGTTCCCATTCCTCCTCCTATCCAAACTGTTCATTTACCTCTTTTATCCTCTTCCTATGTTAGCGAATTTTTTTCCTTGTCATACATTTCCATACAACGTTATTTTATACTTTCTAATTGGAATTTAGAACATATAGAGGACACTACTTTTTTTACTTATATTTAATGTCTTGCATCACCTCTTCATTCATCACTACTACTTGATATTTTACTTCATGTAGCAGAGCCATTTCTTTTGCCACTCCTAAGCAAAGGCTTCCTTTAGTGACATAAGCTTGTTCAAGTGTCACTTGCTCACTTAACTGATTTGAAATATCATCTTTCACATACCTCTCCTTTTAACCTTGTTCACTTAAACTTTCACTCTTAATTCTCTCACCATTCTTCTCTTTTATCTCTTTCCCTCGATCCATCATCCTGCCCCCAACTTAATATTACATTCGTTGGCTGCAATTCCAATTTTACCAACTCACCATTTTCTTTTCTCATCTTGTATGACTCTGATGATGATGGTGGGTGGTATTGACATTCATCCACCCTTGAGATGGCAGTGCTGTAAAAAAGGAAACATAATTTTGTTCTGAATACTAAAATACTAGATATATATATTATATATATTATAATTATATATATTATATATATACTTATATTTATATAGTAATATAATTTCACTATATTTAGTCTTGTATGAAGGAACTTTAGCTTCCTGTTGGCACTTCATCCTCTAGTTTAGTCGAATGACCGATACTTGAAGCATTAAGAGAGGTTGACGATATCTTTGCTTCTACATTAAGAACATTTTGTACTAACATTGCAAGAATTCAAGGACTGTATTAAATATCTAAAGATATTACCAAAAAATCATTTTATTAAACGAATCAGTCCACTAAATTAAAAGTAGGTCGTTTGCAATAAGTCAAGTATAAACCCACATATTACATAGTTCTAGTAACATTAACCTATTATTGTTGGAATGTTTATGAATGAACCGCGATATATTGAATATATTAAAAGGTTTTACCAATTTTTTGGATCTGTTTAAAAAGACATAGTATGTCTTATGCAGCTTTTTGCTTATGATAAGCGATCTCAATTACTTTTCATTGTTAATAGGCAGCATATTTACTTTACTGATATTTAGTAAACTGTAGTTGAAATAATTATAATTACATGCTCAATAAAAAATTTCAATTTATAGAGTTTAATTCTTGCAATATTAAAATAATTTCTTTCAATTTCCATCTTAGAGTTATATTAATTGCAACTTTTCAATTTCATTTCCAACTATTCTTTTCTCTTGTGGTTTGCATAGATTTTTATTAAAAAAAAAAGGCAAATAGGATTGATAAAGCAAGAAGTATTTAATATTTTAATAATCCATCTACTACAACTTTAATTAATAATATATATATAATAACCAATAATATACATAGATGATAATAATTAATAATATAATATCAATACTAAATAATCTCATTTTTAAATTAAATAAATAATAAATAATAATAATAATAAAAAAAAATGTACACCTAAGATAGATCACAAAAAAAATAGCCCAATAGTTGGCCAATCAATTACTTCACCATTATATACTGTGCCCTTTTTTTTTTGTGATACTAGCTTACATACAAACTTCATTTTCTACTAATGTATCACGAAATAAGTCAGATAGAAGAAATATTCCTTTAATGAATTAGTTAAGAGATAGATGAGAACACAATCAGTGAAATTCTTTACCACGAATATAGGAACTAACTCTAAACTTGTAAAAATATAATAAATGTGCAAAAATTATATTAAACCACTGAATATAATTTCATATCAACAAATAATCCTATATATAAATTCATAAATTGTTCATTTGGTTTTTGACTATATATAATATAATTAATATATATATTTATGACGGTATAGTTACTATATCTATATTAGACTAATATATATATATATATACTATATAATAGTATAATTATACATTATTATATAATTTATTATATATTATATATATATAATTTATCATATATACTATATAATATATTTACTTATATAATATATATATATAATTTATTATATTAAATAATCTATATTCATTATATATATATTATATATATGATATATATCGATATATTATATATATTGATCAATATATATAAATAATATATACTATATATATTATATATAGTATATATATTATATAATATCTAATATATATAATATATATATATATTATATATTATATACTATTTATACATATTAATATATATATTATATACCTATATATATAATAATAAATATATATACATATATGATATATTCTTAAATGAAAAATGTCCACGAAATGTATATAGTAATCTAACTTTTCTATATATATTATATAATAAATAATACTATATATTATATTATTAATAATTAATATATATATAATATATATAATATAATATATTAATAAATATATATATATACTATAATAATATAAATAACTATATACAATTCATCATGCAAGGTGGCTTGCAAAAGCGAACTAACAATAAACTAAAAAAACTTAACAAAACAAAATAAAAATACCAGAACTTTTTTTTACTAATTAAAACAGAACTTATATTTGATAATAATATTACATAGCATTACTTAATAAAATTGAACTTTAACTTTGATATTAATTCCTGCCAGATACCTGGACCAGCATGTGCCTAATTAATTATAGTATAATATAGATATATATTATAATAACTATACTATATATAATATATATAAATATAAATATAATAATATATATATATACTTATATAGATATATAGTCTATTTGTATCATATAATTATATTTATTCTTCACCAGTTAAATATTACTTAAAAATGAAGTAAGATTACTTCTAGTAAATTAATAAAAAGACTTTAGTTAGAGACAGAGAAAGTAATAGCAGCTAAATAAGAGCACATATACCCACCAAACATATCCTATCATGGAATATTGGCCACACGTTTACGGCAAAGCTACACACAGTGTGCAATACAGTATATATATATTATAGATATATATATATATTATAGTATATACTATATTATCATATATATTATATATTATATATATATAGTATATATATAAATCATATTAAACTATATATATATATATAGTATATACTAATATTGCATATATTCTTGTGTGTGTGTGTGATATGTGTGTTGATTTTCATTGATAACCTAATGACTGAATGATCTCCTTAAAACTCAATATTATTATTATATACTTAATATTATATAATATATATATATATTTACATAATAACATACTATACTATATTATATTTATATATATTATATATATATCATACTATATATATATCTATAATACCGTATATATATATATTATATTATATATATATAATATAAGATATAATTATATATCTATAATATATTATATATAGTAATATATATTATATATATTCAATGTTATACAATATCCTATGAAACCCCAAGAGTCTCCAAACTTTTAAGCAAAAAAATATTTTCAGGGTTTTGAAATGTTGTCCGCTGACGTATTTAATCTTTAAAGCAAAAATTGCTGACCACTAACCATACCTCATAGATATATATATATTACGTAATATAATATATATATTATATATATAGTATTATTAGTATTGTATATAATCTACTATATATATATATATATTAATGTATACTATATAATATATATTAATTATTATATAATATTTATATATCATTATAATATTATATATATATATATATATAGTATATATATATAATCTAAATATATTATATCTTATATAATATAGTATATATAGCTAAATATACTAATGTCTAATATAATACTATATGTAATAATTATTATAATTATTTATATATATAATATATAATATATACATTTGTATAATACCATCATATATATATATCCTATTATATATATATATATATATTAAACTTTGAAAATCTTAAAATAATGAAATGATACTAGCTCAACATTTTGAAACACACACAAGCAAAATTTCACAATCAACATTGAAACAATCTCTTGAACCATTACAAGTTTTGAAGACTGAAAGTTTAAAACTTAATGAGTATCTTAATAAAAGGAAAACGTGATCACAGACACTAGATCCAGTCTTTTAAAAATGTTTTATCTACAGTTTTCGAGTAGGAGTTGAAAATCTCCCATTAATGATTTTTAAGTAACTAAACTAATGAGAAACAAACTTTGAAACAACGTTTCCTTTATCACTTTATTTTTATTTCTTTTTTATCACTTTTTTTTTTTTTACAATAAAAAATCAATTTGTTAACAAAATATGGTAAATACCTTAAACAAATGGAAAAACTAAATTAGTGATAATTACTAATCTTGGCTAAACTTTAAAACTTTCATTAATTTATCCTTTAAATGTACATAATAAAAGTTCAATTAACAATTAAACATCTAACCCTTTACAGCGGATACTAGAATACTAAATTATTACAATTACGGCCAAGCGCGTCTGTTATAGCCGTCATTGTATCTTAAAAAACTATTAATGCTTACAGTTAAAAACGGAAATGATTGCTGGATTCCTGGTCCACAAGTAGGCCTGAAACCCTGAAAAAAAGAAAAAAAAAAAAAAAAAAAAAATTCATATCTCAATAACTAACACTAGCTCAGCGATGGATCATTTTTGATCCTGGTAACATTTCACATAAGGAAATGTAAAAAAAAAAAAAAAAAAGATTAATTGTTTATATTATAGTAAATTACAACAAAATGAAGTTTAAAAACCTATTTATTGTTTTATCCCGTTAAATAAATACTTTCTATTCAATTTTGCTTTCTACGGCCACACTAGAGGGCCTCAGCAGGGGACATTAGGGGGACTTTTCCATACCCAGCTAGGGAGCGAGACCCCCGCGACACCAAATACAAAAGCGCGGGGTTCGGGCCTCCCGAGGGGGAATTGTGCCAACCGCTAGTTCCCGACGGAGAGACCCGGCTTCCTGCATCGGTGCGGTTACTCCTTGGGGTATTTCTTGTAAAAAAAAAAATTATAAAGTCTATTTATTTTAACGATAACGTAATAAAGGTCTTAAATAGGCTTCTCAATCATATTACCATAATTATTAACCATAATGTTTTTTTTATGTTTACTTTAGCATCTTTATTATCGTGAAATTTGACCAGATTCCAAAATATGTATTCCATTTCCTGTTAGCTTGTAGGTTTTGGAATTTTTTTTTTTTTTTTTTTTTTTTTTTTTTTCAGTTTCAGGGCCTACTTTGACCAGGATTCCAGCAATCATATTCCGTTTTACCATGTTAAGCTTACATAGTTTTTTAAGATACATGACGGCTTTAACAGACGATGACCACAATTTATATGAAAATGCTCAACAAAATTCAGAATATTGATAAAATTCAATATCAAAATGTTAAGAAAATGAATTATGGCAATTTGGTTGGAATAGATTTAATCTTTCATTCAACATTAAGAGTATTTCAAGTCTCAAGATCAATATAAAGAAGAATCTTGGCACTGGTTTTGCATTATATATAATATAATATATTATATATATTATAATATATTATATATATATATAATATATATATTTATATATATAAATATATAATCATATATTATATATATATATAATATATATATATATATTTCTATATATATATATATATATGGGGATCAGTGACCTGTTTGCAAGTTGTGGCAACCACTTTATAAGTTAGCGTCTGTAAACTGTTATTAATTATTATGCTTAATTTTAAATAGATTAATATTTATAAATTAAATTGCATTTATGATATATGTACATGCAAACGTAACAGAAATGTATTATAAAAAAAAAAAAAAAAAAAAAAAAAAAAAAAAAGTCAGATACATTTTTGATTGATTGAAAGTTTTCCAAAAATTTTGAAACGCATATCCTAATGTTATTACGGACGAAATTGTGGTTGACAAATAACGCGAGCCGCTTTTCTAAACCGTCTTTCGTTTTTGCATCTTGTGCTTACGAAACGTTAAGACATGTCGAGTTTGCGTGACGTTTCTGTCAACTTTGTGCAAATCGACGGAAAATTTGCTCACCAACGTAAGGATTTCCTTAATTCTGTAAGGTTGCTATTCACGTGCTTACCGATATTTAAAGAACGATCTTACGTACACATGTAACAAACAAGACGATGGCCATCGTGGTAGTCCGTCTGGTTTGATGAAGAAATTCATAAAATTAGCTTTTACACATCTAATTCCTTCCAATCGAACTCCATCACATGTTGA
This sequence comes from Trachelipus rathkii, assembly GCA_015478945.1. Taxonomy (NCBI): domain Eukaryota; kingdom Metazoa; phylum Arthropoda; class Malacostraca; order Isopoda; family Trachelipodidae; genus Trachelipus; species Trachelipus rathkii. The sequence goes on along the minus strand of JABUQX010003511.1, from coordinate 30,826 downwards.
TCATTATTTGTAATATGAACCATTTGTTTATTACAAAACCACGTTGTCCATCATAACAGCTGGTTTCACATGTTTGTAAACAAGCGTTCGTTTATGCACGATAATTCGTGCTAAAATGGGGTAAATTTCTTATTGCGAACGTGAGCACAAATGAAAAAAAGGAGGATTTTGGTTGCAAATTAAGCACAACATGTGTACGAAAACCTTGAAAGGTTGTACTTTTTATTTTTTTCGTTCCATTTTTATGTTATAATTTATTTTGTGGCTGAATTGATATTAAATATTAACATTAATTAACTATCGCTTGTAAAATTTGAATACTGCTTAAAATTAAGATCTTAAATTATTTTAATTTGTGAATTTTTATTTGAAACTAATTTAATATTGAAAAAAAATTGAAAATTGTGAAATAGGCTATGCTTTTGAAACAAAAGTTGAATTTTCGTTCCTATAATATAGTATGATATATATTCTATACTATATAAATATACATAAATACTAATATAGTATATATATATTTTATATATTCTATATATTATTATATATATTATATATATATATATATTATATCATATTATTATATCGTAGCTTGGCGACCCCGAACAACCTTTCTACATACATGAATAGAGATATATCTCAGGTTAGGAGGGAGGATGATGCCCGAAGGGCTATCATCCGCAAACAGACAACCGAAGGTCTTTGTTTGTGTTTGTTGTCCTGTATTTTTTTTTACGGCGCGCCGCGCTCTACCACACATTCTTATTATTTATTATAGTTCGAGAATCTGAGATCACGGAGTGATCTCAATTTCGAGCCGCCTGTGGCTCCGACTCCTCTCTGGACTCCGACTCCGGCTCCGACTCCGACTCCACTCCGACTCGACTACCGACTCCGGTGAGCTCCGGCTCGGCCGCGCGGCGGTTCGGTTTGGTTTCAGGCGTCGGTTAGTGTAGATCCTGTCCTGTTCTATTTATTATTATTATTCGTTTATTATTATTATTTGTGATTTTTCCACGAGTTTTTCTTCGCAATTCCCAGTTTCTGAGTTACGATTTAACTAATGGGGTTAGGTATCGTATTGGGTTAACCTTTTCGAGGGGGCTCTTAATGGGATGTACCAGTCATCATACAAAGTTACGTCCCACGGGGTCCCCCGAAGGGGGACCCCCCCATAAAAAATTAAAAAGTGTTCGTAATAAGCTGAAATTTGGTGGGGATTCAGGTTGCGTTTCAGAATGACTTGATGTGATTGAAGTTGGCCTCGAAGGCACGTCTGGAGCCTCCGGTGCTTAGTTAATCAAACATTCGATTATTATATTATATAATAACAACCATGGACAAAATAAATGTGAAACAAAGGCCTATTTTATATGACAAAAACGGCGTAGAGTGTCGTATGATCGGTACATCAGTTGTCTGTAGTCGTGTATAGACCGCTCATTAAGGGGTCTACAGCTTATACTCACAGCTTACCAATACCAGCACCGAACACTTCCAGCCTAATTACGCTTCAGTACCGATAGAAAAGAGCACAAGCGTGGAACAAGAGACGAAGGAGGAAGAAGAAAAGGAAATATAGAAAGATGTATTAAGAAAGTAGAATGAAAAAATAGTCAGCTGACACTCAGACGGGTGTGTTGTAAGCATTGCCACCGGATCGCTGAGACTCGCGGTGCGTGGACCGAATTATATAAAATATATAAGATGTACAATATATAAGACTATATATAAGACTAGTATATATGTGAATTGACTCTGATAGATTTCGAAATATGGTTTCGAACATCAAAGAATAAAAATTAATAATATAAATAAATAATAAATACTCATTAACTTATTCTTTTTATATGTTTAATACTTTCACATTTCGTTTTTACATGTCATAAAGCAGTAAATCGATTAATTCAAGCATCCCAATCACCCTCCTATCCAGTTGTGTCTATTGATCTATTGCTCTATTTGATCGTTCTTGATCTATTTGATCTATAGTTAGGTCAAATTTTCTACTAATTGTCATTTTACCTGTACCCTAAATCAGATAAACAGTTGATCCAAACGCCACCCATCACCCTCGATAAACTGCCGTTTACTATTATAATATCTATATGATCTATGTCTATATTATTGATTTGATTAAGCTCATAATTTTATACTAAAATTGTAATAGTCTTTACATACTCCTAAATCGTATCAAATCAAATTTAAAATTTTCTTTGTCATGTGCCATTTATATCTTATTGATCTATATGACTGAGAGTAAGCAAACTCCGTTGATCATGATCGCCTTAAGTCAATATTAGGCTGACATTTGTAACGTTTTACACTCCTCTAAAGCATGTAAATCATAATCAACACTATCCACCTCCTCGACATCTTAGTCGCCGTTCTATTTGATCTATTGATCTATTACTCTAAGTTGTTCATTCATTTAAGTCATATTTTTTTACTAATTGTCATGTTTACAATACTAGATCAGTAGAAATCAGTAAAATTCCATGCCGACCCGAACCTCCCTCATGCCATTTATTCCCGATGATCATTGAATCTATTGATCTATTGATCTTTGGATCTATTGATCTATGGGTTTAAGTCAAATTTTTCTAAAATTTACGTGTTTACATACCCTAAAGCAGTCTAAATCACTAAATCAAACTATAATTATTTTACGGATTCATACCCTTTTGAGATCTATTGATCTATTGATATTATTGTTTCAAGCTGGAAATTTTATATAATTTGAATAATACATTGTTGAACTTTTCTAGGTCTTTATACCAAAAGACTCCAAACAGAGATAAACATTCACAATAAACGAAGATTACACATTTGAGAAGGCTGAAACATTAGCGTAACATTGACTATGAATAATGTATCACGCAAACCTATACACCTTAACACGATAACTTAAACATTTTAACAGATTCCACAACTTCATACCAGTAAACGTTAACTATACCTACAACCAAGAAACCGTTAATAACCTTATTCAAACGGTTAGTTCAAACTTTATCTCTAAAAATAACGATGTTATTTATACACTAACATGTATAATAACTTAAATAATATTAACCCACGAAACAGGTGGTTATATATTAATATGACAACGATATAGCTCTAAGATAGATAAGGTTTCCACATCCTAGCATCCACCATATTGCCTCTGTATAAAAAAATAATGTCAAAGACAACTCTATGACCCTTAACCGCACCATGAATGAAGCTTTCAAAAATTCCAATTAACACCAGTAAGTAACTAAACTAATGGTATTACAAACTGTAACCGAATTTATTTGTTTCTACATGCAATTTCTAACATAACGATGTTATTTTACCCCCCCCCCCCGCACCGCCCCCCCACCCGCCCCCCCGCCTCCCCCCCCCCTCCCCCACCCACCCCCGCCCCCCCCCCCCCCCGCCCACCCCCTCCCAAAAAACCCACCCCCCACCCCCCCCGCCCCCCCCCCCCCCGCCCCCTCCCCCCCCCCCCCCCCCCACCCCCTCACTATATTTTCGGCAAAGAAGTATCTCCCTGGTGCCAGATTAGTCGATATGAGTTCAACAAAAATTGTTTAGATACAATGTTTCACATTAAATAAGCATAAATAGCTTTACTTATTTACTAGGAAAATAATGATACAAAGACAAAACCCTAACATATCTCTCTCCACACAATAAACTGTTTACAGTTCACGAAGTTTCACACTTAACAGCGAGTAAGTATCATAACCTGTAGATATACCAACCTATTTTACCTTTTCTAATTCTTTTATAACTACATATTTAACAGGATTTAATCTACATCTGGACACCAAAGTAAACATTTATCAGCAAACAAATGTGTCATAACATACCTAACCTACCTTATGCACTAATGAGTTAAAGACGATGAAAAGTATTTAAAAGAATAGACGATATAAAGTTTTTATATCTTATCTTCCTTTTCTAGACACCGCCTTCCTTTCAGAACATTACCAACTTAACATGGAAATGATTTCTTTGTAGCATTTAACCATCTGCAAACGCAATGACTGAACAGACTTATATATTTTGACCACCTCAGGCGAGAAGACTATACTGGCAATGTTGCATCGCCATATCGGTCTCTACCGATTTTAATATATGACACTTCTGTGGAATAACGAACTCTCGTGCAGATATCAACAACAAGCGTAGATGCAGGGAGATGTCATCGTTTCACCAAACAAAACTAATCTTGCTGAGAGAAAATAGTTATAACATTCTTAAATGTAAATGAGTTCTTTATCTTTAACCCTTAATCAGAAGAAAGTAAACAGATACGAGTACTTAATGTACCCATTTCAGTTCAAGGGTATTATCTCTCGTTCGACACAACACAACAAAAACAAAAACTGTACAAAGTAGTCATTTAGATACTAACCAACGATATATGCTAACGTATCATGTTTCACATTATAGCTAACTAGATCTACCAGAACTAAGTAAAGATAAAGCACACACGACGAAATCTACACACTTACGCACGGAATAAACTTGTAACACTTAACAAGTTCCACACTTAACACTGTAAAGTAACTGACAAGTGACATACAACGTAACCGACTATTATACTTCTTCCAACAGTATCTCTACATAGTAACGTTATTTTCTGACACAGTTAAGAATATTTAACAAGAATTATCATAACCTTGTTAATTATCCTACAGAGCAGCGAAAGTATGCTAACTACACAGTTTTCCACATTATAAAGCAGAACTCTAACATACCTGAATATACAAGAGGTACACGACGATAACTATCACCCTTACGTTGACTATAAATCCCGACATTAGACACACTTCTGCCACATAACGCAATAAAGTATCCTAACACTGTGCAACGTAACTAGTCAACTTTTATCAAGCATAATCTACTAACATATTGATGCTATAATTAGTAATAGCAACAAAATTGAAGTAATAATTTAAACAATAGTTCGCACAATGTCTAATCTATCACATGACCAACAGTATAAATTGCTGATACGTAGGCTAAGCTCGACGTGAACTCGGAAAAAATTTACAAAAATCTCATCCTACCTCGTACTAATATCTCAATCCCAGCGATAATTTGCAAACATAACAAGTATTAACAAACATACAATTAAATTACAAACCTTATCCTTACTACATAACAATAAGTTCCTATGGTAACATATATCACAGAGGTAATAAAGTAATACAATTTGAACTTGACTCTTAAAGCAGTAAAGTCTAGTAAATCATAGTAAATCAAACCCTCCATCCGTGCAGTCCCACTACCGTTCCACCACTGTGACTTACTGTGAGCTATTGATTCACAAGGTCATAACGTACTATTTCAAAGTTTCATTTTGGACAAACATATAACATACCCATATGTTGCTTATGTATATTTACTACCTAACGAATTATGCATATTACACAACAGACTTTAGCACCAATAACGCTAACAAATATAAACCGCGCTACTAGAAAGTATAGAATGTACATGCACACCGTACATTAATCGTCGTATTCTGAGATATCGCTATACATCCTGAAATTACCCTATATGATTCAGGTATAAATAGCTTAAACGTACATACAATACTCGATAGTTTCCACTTGTTCGAGAATAGTTAGCACGTGTAAACCGTATATCTAACAAGAATCTCTTAACTAAAGTTGAACCAATCTATCAAGATGCCACATCTTGAACTAGAAATTTGTACACTTATGCTCATCAAAGTGTCATCACGTTTCGGGAGATGATAAATTCATGTTGACCTATAGAATATATCACGTAAACATTCAGCAATAGCTAGGGCAAACTTACATTTATTCAAACAAAAACTTAAACACTAGGCTCACGTTCAAACATTCATTCGTCAGTTAAGAACAGGTAATATCTTACCAAAACTTCTCATTTCTTCTTAAGACCATAATACAGATAATATATCCACATGTAGCACATAGTATATAATTTATAACTAAGTATCTACTACGAATAAACAGTTATCATCTAATCCAGACGTAGTCTAAGCAACAACAATACCTTACCTGAGAGACCCAGAATGAGCCCTTGAAACGTGTGCAATCTGCGAGGTGGAGATACCCGAAGGAGTGTTAAAGCACGGGCATTAACCTCGAAGAGCGGTAAGCTTCACTCCCTTCGGCTGGCTAGCCGCTACCACCCCTTCGGTTCGTGACCCCTCGCGAATTCACACGCTTTCGAGAGGGCACAATTCCCTGGTTTTCTCTCGGACAGGTAATGTGTCTTTAGAGTCTCCGATTGGTAATGAAAACTGATTTATTCGTCTTAAAGTAGTACGATGAATATTAAATCATTCAATGCTATGTCGGACGAGGAATTAACACGATTTGAAAATGACGAAATGATGAGTTTTTTAGATGATTTACTGTCGTCTAAACTGAACGATCGATGTGTTAGAATCGTTTAGCCATAGTTAAGTTTTTGTTTTGAATAATGTTAGGTTTTGCCCTAGACTTTTTTGTATGTGTACGTTTTTATGGATTCAATAATTATCCGAAACTTGTGACCACTATTGATGAAAGCTAACAGTGCCCATTCATAGTTCAGTATACGTGGCCATCTTTTGATAGATTAGGTCACCTTTGTTAGGATTGGTTTAGTTGACGGTTCTGTTACTGTTGTATATGCTTTCGAAAAAGGGAACTAAATCGGAGATTGTATAACCTGTTTAGCTATTTTTACTTTGCATTTCAGTAGGAACCATTTTCAGGACTGTATTGACTGAGATATATTACTACTGCGATTGTATGTCTAGTTGTTTGCATTTTATCATTATTATTACTAGATTCCTGAGTTATATTTAGTTGCTTTATGGTGCTAAAAACTTTGATCGGGCAATATAAGCTATATCGTATTGAGTGAGTATTAAGACATATTTCTATGTTTGTGTCAAATAATGATACTTGATATATGACTTGAGGATCCATAGGTTCTAGATCACAGTGGTGGTAAGTAGGTTAGGAGGACTGCATCGGTTAGAGAGGGTTACTTTGAGTTACATTATTACTGACTTAACATGCTATTAATCAGGTAATATTACGTTCATTCGTATGATATTTTTTACTTCAAGACGTTTCTGTTTTGAGTATAATGTTAGATAAAATTTGTATATTTTTTGTTAACTGTAATTTGATTATAACTAATTGTTATGTTCTTGAGCATAATATTCGATGTGGCGATTATGATTATTTAGCGACGCTGATGATGAATTTTTGTTAAAATGTTCGAAATAAGTTGTGTAAAAACATACTGTTACTTTCGCAATTTATATATTCTTTTGTCTAGTCATGATGATTTAGACAGGTTTGCTAATACTCTTTGTAAATATATCGATTATTCATGAAAATGCAGTAGATTATCTGTTAAGTATTGCTGTGAAATGTGACTAGGTACGTGTTGCACATATAGTGTTTAGAGTTACGTTATTGCTGATTTTTATTGTGCAGATAGTTTGTTAGTGTAGTGGTTTTCGCACCAGTAAGGGGTGTTGGTTTCGTCGCTTACCTGTCATCTTAATATATTCTTAGTTCGGTTATGTTATAGTAGCTTTATTACTAGTGAACATTGTGGACCGTGCAGTACTTTCGTGTCTCGATAGGTATATATTAAAACCAGGTATAGAGATATAAATTCTTGATTTTAAAGTATTACTAGATGTCATGTAAAAATTACGTATATGTAAATATGTTTGGTAGAATATGAATTACGGTTTGTTGTAGCAATGTCGTTCTATATACAGGTTGTTAAAGACTGTGGATACTATTGTTATGTTACAGTTGATGATTCGTAATTAAGTTTTTGTTAAGATTTCGTTACCGTAGTGCATACTTTCTAGTTTCTGAGTGATGCTATGTAGCTTTATTATGTGAAACAGGCTCCTATTAGGTACATTAGTATTTACATTGGTTAGTATCTAAACGGAACTATCTTTGCTACTATATCGTATTGTGTCGTGTTTGTGTTTCGAGTGAGAATAACTATCCTTTTAAATCTGATATGAGTTCATCGTACGTCTTTAATATCTTCGTCTTTAACTTTCCATTTCTCATGTTTGAAGAAGAAGTTCTCGATTACATTATAAGGGTGTTCTATTATTACTTATTCCACGTGGATAGTTTTTTCAGTGTTTGATACGCTGACATCGTCCCCGCCGATCTACTCGCTTGTTGTTGATAATCATCACTAAATCTCGTTATTCCCAACGAAGGGTCATTTATATTAAATCGTAAACCGCATGCGATCTGCTACGGATTGCTAGTATATCCTGCCAGTTAGGGTCACACTATAATAAGTGATATTGACTTACTTTCATGAGGAGAGATAGAACAAAATAATCACTTATTTCTGGTTAGATTGAGTAGTTCTGAGAGAGAGCAATGTTTCATAAAGAGATAAGCCTTAAAAACTTTACTTTATTCGCTTTAACTCGTTAAGGCTGATTATAGGGGATAGGGATCAGATGGGATAGAGCTTATGATATGACACAGTTTTTGACTCAAATGTCTACGTGTCAATGTAAGATTTACGTTAATATGTTAGAGCTATGTTTTGAAAAAGGAATGATAATTATCGTTACGTTGTATGTTAGTAGGTTAAACTTTACGCTTAGTTAATGTGCAAACTCTTTAACTGTTTAACAGTTTATTTTGTGTATAAAGTTGAGTATAGGTTTGTCGCTGTACTTATTTTTGCAATAGTTATATTGTATTATAAAGAGATCGAAATGTGGCAAATATAGTTTATTAAGCAACAATCTTCATTTAAACTCAACGTTTCGACCTCACACAAGAGATCATCATCAGGACTTGCAAAAAAAAAAAAAAAAAAGTAGTAGTTAGTTATTAAAAAAATCGTAAGCTGATGTCACATGTCTCAATATATCTACATGTCTAGTGTTCTATGTTAGTACACTTTCTGAACGTTTTGATTCGCTCTGCTGTTTCGGTCAGAGATGTTGTTTTTACCCAATTACAATGTAACAAAATCTCATTTAGCATTAAAGCTTAATATTATAATGAATTTCTTATAATGATAATAATTTATGATTTCTCAAACGCTTTTACTTCGTTTTTTTTATCGAATGTTTGCTTTAATTTAAGCACAAGAAACTTATTTGCAGATAACTGTAAATTTTATTTGCCATTGCGTTAAGTGATTTACGGGAATTACGATTTACGAGCTGCATCAGCACATAAGGTTTTCTAATGTACGCTGTGAAACGAGAGGAGGTTAGTAGTTATGGTGAAAAGAAGGACACTACGAGTTATCGGACTAAATGAGACCAACTGTAGTGAAAATTTTAAGTTATTCACTGTCTCTGTAACCAATTTTTTTTTAGATTTTAGCATGTTTGGTAAATATTATTTTAATAAGATGAATTTGCGGCGAATATATATAGTATCGATCTTACAAAAATGAAGCAACATTTCTACTAAATAAAAATCCTTTCTTATTTAAAACCTGATTTTGTCATTCTAATTGCGTTCAAACATGAAGGTCTGTAACACTACAGCATAGCAAATTATATTTATGCTTATGATCTCATGACTGGAAGAATGTTCGAAAGTTTTATAACACTGAGAAATTAACATCGAAACATTTTTAGAAAAAACACCAACACCAACAATAACAATAATAATTGTGCAAATGGGAAATACAGCAGATCTTGTTCTCATATGTTCGTTAAAAAAAGTATATTAAAATATTTAATTTTTTTTTTTTTTTTATGTAATGCTGTCTGAAATTAAGCTATTTTTTTTGTATTATGTCAAATATCGTATGCACAATACAGCGAAAATTTAATAATTTGGGATTATCGATATCGTTAAGGAGATAAAACTTCATAAGCTGTTATTATTTTTCTTTTATCCTTGATGTATACTAATGGTTATTTAACCAGACTAGCCGACCTGTTTGCTTATTAAGCCACCGAAGGTGCAAAAAACTGTATTTTGCCTAATTGCTAATTATACTTTTCCTGCCATAATGACTTTTATTAAGGTAAATATTAATGATATAGATCAACAGAGAACAGTAATGTAGGTGAGCAGTTGAAATTCAGAAGAATCCAGCATCCAGCAGGTAAGAAAGAATTATTAACAAGTAAATATAGAAGAAGGATATTTAATTAAGAGATTTAGAAAAAGGTCTAAGTAATGAGTTCGGGTTATTCATTTCAAAGTAATTGTTTTATTGAGATATTAGTGGTAAAGGTACTAGCGAACTGCTCTAGGTCATTCTCATCTCATCGAAGCAATGTCCAGAGTATATACATATATATATTATATATATTACATTAAAATATATATAATCACTAGTGAAGCCATACGAGAGAGATACTGAGCCGTTCATCCAGTTTTAATAGCGTGTCAGTATATTTACCGGTGAGCCCCTCGTACACGACAACCAACTGGGACAGCGAGAGGATGTGTCCCCACCCATACGTTATTTTACTATGACGTACCAATCATACCATATATGGGCTAGGTGAGATTCCCCCTCACCTCTTAAGAGTATATATATTAATATATTATATATATATATATTGAATTATCAAACCATGGCCTTTAATGCCTTATGCTGTCCGTATTTGATCTCTCCACCATTCCTCCCTATATTCAAGAATATATTAATAACATTCAAAATAAAAATAATGCAACCCTCTCCTATATTACATTAACTGCAAATATCCCCTATCCAGGTAAACTATAACGACATACTGATACTATCTGGATAACTATTACACCTTTACTATTAGCACATCATACAACAATATTCAAAGATACGATTAACTCAACGGACACCTGGCTCTCGCACCTGCTGTGTATTTCGTATATCTCGATATAACCCACGGTTCATTATTAGAGGGTGAAGGTGGGAAGAGGATTACACAATATTATAGATAAATATTAAGTATATAATATATAGTTTAATAATAAATATACTAGATTATTAATTTAAAGCTTTTCTATCATTAATTACTTAACTTATTGCTGGGATTGTTAAAGTTAACAGTAGAGGGTTAATATTAGAGGAAGAGATTTTTTTTTTTTTTTTAAAAAATGGTAAATTAATCTTAATGCTGCTAAGATACATAAGTCGGAATGAATATGTGCCTGTATCTTTTCGAAAAAAATTATTATACTGGTCTTAAGTTCGTTCATAAAAATATATGGACATTTTATTCGTTTTTATATTATATACTGAGCTCTCAATTCAAACGAAACCCAGAGCAGGATGTCTCTCGAGAGTGTGCTCCTTTCGTAACCTCATTCAACTAATGTATAGAGAATTCTTCATATCGATCAATATAGACTCCATGATCTGTTAAAATTTCTGTCCTTCCTGTTCCCAGTAACTTTACTTAGATCATAGTCTTATTAAAAACTAGAGCCGTCTTTTCTTATCAATTAGAAACATGGGATAGCGTGACAAAATATTATGGTGCATATACTATTAAAACTATGATATTGAAAATCAATTAAATTTAGTAAGTATGAAAATTATGTATTTTATTTTTTTTTGATTTATTTTGTAATAACATATTTTTTTAATAATTTATCTTATATTAATATATATATAGTATTAAAAAGTAAAAAGATAAATCTTTTAAGGCTCTAATTTTAGTATTCATTATAGCAAATGCTACTTATTTTGCTTCTATAACTACCCCCACCCCCCTTCCACTCAAACTATATTCGCATAAAACTTAACTTTGAATTGAGGGTGCAACATTCATTTATGTTTTGAGCTTTAATATATATATTAAATTTTATATAAGATTTATATATATTATTTAATTATTAATTATTATTAAATTTATTATTATTATATTAATTAAATATTAAATATATATAATATTTATAGTTATTATAATTTAATATAATTCATTTATTTAATTATATAGTAATTAAATAATATCAGAACTCTAGATTTATACATATTCAATACCGGTCAGCTTCTGCATAGAAATAATTATATTAAATAAGAGATAAGTTAAATATATTAATATATTTTTGATGATATTTTTGGTTCTTTTTTTTTTTGCTTGAAAAAATTCACACCACCATTTTATAAAACGTCGATGGGTTGCATGTTTTCTATATTTATTTTATGTATAACAAATATATAAAATGAGTCACACCTATAATATTATGCTCAATATTCCCTTACCAATCCACATTTAACTGAAAGCAGTTTTCTTTTACTTCTATGATAGTGACTCAATATTCGATCTATGAAATCCAAATCGCAATTATAAAGTGCATCATGAATAGATCAAGCATAATAGAAACTCATTATAACATATAATATATATATAATATATATATAATAATATATATTAATATATATATATATATATAATTAAAATAGATAAAATGAATATATATAGTATATATATAATATATTATATATATATTATATAATTAAATATGAGTTTATATAATATATATTATATTATATATATATATATTATTATATATATTATATATATATATATATAATATATTAATATATATTATATATATTCATTAAATATATATATATATATAAATATATATATATAATATATTATATATTATATATATATATATATATAAATTATTATAATATATATATATATATATATTAATATTAATAAGTGTTCTACCTTTAGGTTATATATTAATAATATATATAGTTTATAGATTAAAATGAATTTAATATTTGCTGCAATTAAATATTATTAATAGTGTAATTTAATCATTAGCATACAATGTCATTATTCAAAACGTAATTTAAAAATTCTATGATTAAATGTTATAGTAATTTGTTTTAAAAGAAACAGGCTTTGCAAACACATATATAATATTTCACCTTTTACTATTTTATACTTACTTGTATTACGTCGATAGATTCGCCTTTATCGCATGAAACTAATATATGATCTCTGAGTCATGATATTATACTTTTTCATAAATTTTAATGTACTTCGAAATTTTACGCGTTTAACAAAGGAATTATTATAAATACAATTTATTTTGCTTACTGAACTTATGTTAACAAATTATTTATTTGTGAGATGTAACTTGACTTATTAGATTTAGTAAATATTTATCAGTATATATGTATAATTGGAATTTACTGGTAAATATGAAAAGTTATTGGTCCATTTAATTAAAATCTTTTCAATTGATATAATTATTTTGATATTTTAAATCTCATCTATACACATAAAATTTAATAAGAGCTTTTAAATATCACCCCTTGCAGATATTAAGCGTGTTTACCCTCACTTTTTATTATCCTCCAATTTTATGTAGATGAATAAGAGTTTAATTTATTGCCTTTCACTAATATATGATGCTGACTAACAGGATCGCAGTAGAGCGGAACGGAAAACTGAAACAAGTTAGAGTGCGGCAAAAAAAGTAAAGTAATTTAGAGAATTACATTAGAAAAGTATGGGGAATATAACAAACGAGCATAGCAACGTTAAGGGACAAGATTAAGTATATTTATTTGTTAAGTAAGTAGAATTAGAACTTCAGATTGATAGCATTTGATATAGATTTGAGACAAAAAAAATTATTATTAGAAATAAATAGATAATTCTTAAAAACGATAATTATTTTATATTAAAATATTAAACAAAAATTAAAATCTATTTATTTAATCAACTGAGTTAATAGGTTAAGTGACACAAATTTTAATTCTGGATTTATTATTAATATAAGTTAAGTAAAATAAAGTTTATACCAACATTTATTGTTGAGATTTAGTTTGTTATAGATTTATATAGTTAAAGATTATGACATTCGCAACGTATATCGGCTCGTATATAGGTTCAAAGTAAGGATATAACGAAGCACCTGTAAATTATGACTCGTTCGGCGTAAGTTGACTTCAGCGCTTAGAGAGCAACACTCGTAGTTACCCAACTAAGCGATACGGAGACCTCAGGGTATCGAGTCACTGAGTCGCGTTTGTGTGAGTGGCTAAACTATTCTATCTCATCTTGCCGCTTACCTGATTATTTGCCTCAGACAAAAAATTGCAGCACACACCTCCATAGATAATTATCGCCCTTGCCCGTGTAAGTGGATTGCGTATTTAACCTGTAAAAAAGATAGTAAACTATTCATTTATTATAATTTGTTAATTTTTTACTACGATTAATTTGTCACAATAGACTTCTTATAATATATTAAAGAATTATTTGCTCTACCATAACTAAATGCGACAGGAAGGCGCTATTATTAGTTTTAAGCCAATTATTGCTAAGTATTTGTCACTAGAGCAGAAATAAAACTTTTTAAACTCTGCATAAGTCAGATATATACATTACATATACTTTCTCATATTTAGAATAATGTAAAACTTATGGTCTATCTCAAAATATTGTTTACTTTGGTTGACTACTTGTGCTCAATTTATATAACCTATGTTTACTGCGTAATTTTCATTGTAAATACATCCATTATGCGTTAGACCTTAACTAGATTTAATGACGCAGATACATGTTGATTCTTAGGTGGTGAGCGCGTAGCGCGATCATTACTCGCCCTCAAGTAACCACCGCGATACATTAATTCTCCTTGATGCTACGCTTTTATGAGGCGTATAAGACGCTTATCAAAGTAAGAGACTATTTATAATACAGAGCTATTTGTACGTGAGGCGTCAAGTGGCTTCCCACGCAAATCTGGCGGATAATTCTGGAGGGAATTACAAACATAAAAGACGCAGATTCACACGATGTCAACACTCATACGTAAGCGCTGCCCCATCGAAATATTGTGCATACAGGTTCTATATCTCCGAAATATGTTTGCCATACGTGAGTTATTATACGGTAGTCCAACAATTAATTTACACCACTCTGATTGAGAAATGTTAGAGGACTCGTCTCGGAACGCTGGGTCAGCTATCGCGCCAGATCCATTAAGCGTAGATACCGAGTCTGGGTATAATTAAAACAATTAAGCGACACCGAGTCTGGGATAAAACAAACTTGTCCGGGGTGGATACCGACCCGAACAGCCACCTCTTATCCAGTTCAACGAGACAGCTCACTTGCCCGTGTGGCCTGCCCAGCACTAGTCTCCCTCAAACGTGAGCTACACGCCGAGAGAGAGTGTACCGGCCAGCATTAACCTGCAGACAGGCCAAGCTACTCAAGCCCTCCCAGGACATCCCAAGAACCTGAGCCACCGAAGCAAGAAAACGAGAACTTGAGCGTCCAGTAGCACAGAGCAGACTGACCTGTCTATCACCTTGATTTTCAGTATTGGACAGGCTTGAAGCCTACCAAACCTAGCCCTCGTCAGTTTGTCGGCAGCCTGACTTCCCAAAGCCAAACTCCCTTAGAGCCGATAGACCGCATGTGGCTACCCGCATCATAATCCCGGGCTTATATGAGCGTTCCCAATAAAAATAAAACTACGGCATAACTCCAACAGGCCCTGGACAACTAACAACTTCCGGCACTACACAAAACTAATCTGGCTGACTTAAGAGCTGCCTATGGCTCGCAGGCATACAGTTACGACTTCAGCGCCGACCCGCCCATCCGTCTCAGTTCCACTCTGTCTCCCTAAAGTCGCCTCTCTAGACTAGACTTGGGGCTACGATCAAAACCTGACCAGCCAGCCTTCTCCATACTACCTTCAAACACTGGCATTGCGCCAAGCCCCGATGACTGCTCCGACTAACCGGGGACCAACCTTCTGAATCCAGGTTGCTCTCTCATCTGTTCAATTCTTAAACTTTTGGAGATCGATCGGGGCTCAACAATGCCTTGATCATACGCACCCAAACCAAGTGAACGCTTCTACACGACACTATCGTCGACCAGATACCCGCGCTAATATAGAGTGACTGTAACTACGCTCGGCCCTATTCGTCTTGGCCTTAGTGTTTTTATAATTTAAATCGGCGCCTTAACCTGAACCCGCGAGGGGCGGAAGGAATGTCGTTTTCTAGATTCGACACCTCTAGCCTGTGATTTTCAAACTTTCGACTCAACATCCCTGAAATTAATATATATATATAATATATATATATTATATTAATATTATTATATATATATATATATATCAATATATTACTATATATATCAAGTATATAAGTATATATATAAATCATTTTTATATATATATTATAATATATAATGAAACTACTGCCGTCTCGTCAGTTTGTTAAGCTACAGATTAAATAAAACCTTGAGAGTTGGTTATTTAACTATATAGATATAATATATATATAGTTTATATATATATATATATATATATATAAGTATAGTATATATATATATCGTAGCTATCTAGTCAATGTAGTTTTATAACATTTAGTTAAAACTTAAAAAACTAAAATATTTATAGATGTTTATAGTGTGATTAAATAAAACAATTGAGCTGATATTACCAACCGCATATTACTTTTATACTTCAACTGACTTTTGATATCACTAATATATGTAATTAACGAATTTAAAACCATATCTTGTTTTTTTAAGAGTATTTTATTTGTGTTTTAATTTTATTTATTTTATTCCGCGTAGTGCATGTACTTGTACGCGTCTAGCATTTTAGTCCTTCTGCCTGCAGTAACTTTTCCTCCGCCTTCGCCTCCATTTGTATGTAAGGTTTTTTGACAATTCTTTGACTTTTCATATATATAATTGCCATAAAATTTTTTTCTTTCCCGCCGTGGCCATTTTCTTTCCGCGTGCTGAATTGCGACTATGGCAAACTGTGGGCTGCTGGTCGTCACCGTTTCTTGGCCATTTATTTTTGGCTTAAAATCTCTAAAATTCAATATAATATTAATTATTAAAAATTTTTAATAGCGCCTTTCACACAAAAAACCTCTGGGTAACAATTACTATATATAAATATAAATCATATATATACTATATATATATATAAGTAGTGGTTATAATAGTATATATTATATATATGATATAAATATATATATTATATATTAATATATATATTGATAAGATAACTGCTTCATCCTTCTACACGCTCACCGCAGATGTGATAGGTTATGCATAAAAAATAACCTCTTAACAGTAATTTACACTCTGCCTGGGGACCTTGAACCTGCCCGGCAAAAAGCCTAGCAGATGCAACGAGTATTGCATTAGACCACACACGCCACGAAGGACCGTAGAAGAAGAACGCGATGAAATGTTCCGTGTTTAGTGAATTAATCACCCAACCAAACAGGAACCACAACGCGCTCTTCCCATCCACACTCGGCGTTAGGGGTCTCAAACAGTGCACCGCACAGAGTGAAATACTTATTAAACCGGGAATTATTAAGGTATTGATAAGATAACATAAACCTGCCTCTCGATCCTATCTACGACCTCACCGCTGACACGGTGTATATTGTATTGATAAAAATAACTCCCTTTAAGAAGGATTCACTCTTACAGGAACAATGAGTTAATTTCTCGCGTTCTTCTTTTTTAGTCCATCGTGGCGTGATGGTCAAACACATACGCGTTCAGTATCTGCTAAGGCCCAGGTTCCAATCCCAGCAGGGAAGGTGAAATACTTTAAAGGGGAGTTCAAATTTTTCCAAATTCGAAAAGGCGAATTGATAAATCGCTGAAGCACATACCTATAAAAATTTAAAAGGGGATATATATTAAAGGAACACCATAGGGTAAAACGCAAAGATTTCCGGAGTTGGGATCTCGGCCTACGGGGGGACTTCGTTCCCCCTCTCCCCAGTTGGCTCGAGCCTCCTCAAAAGAAAAAAAAAGATATTTTCAGAATTTAAATTCTTCACAGATTCTAAAAACGTAATTTGTTTTAGTGTAGCACTTATGGTTCTCTACTTACACGCTTTTCTTCGCGAAACGTTAAAGAATCAAAATAACAAAATTAACATAATCACGAATTAATGAAGACAAAAAAAAACAAAACAAAAAACGACGAATTAATGAAAAGAAATACATATCTCACGTAGGTAGTTATTGTAGTCAACCGTGGTATTAATAGACATTTTGAGATTAATCTCGCAAAATTTGATTGAGGTTAATCCTTGTGGCACCAACATAATATAAACGTGGAAATAGTTTTCAGTGGTAACTTAGAGCATTCTAGCCAGGTTCCTTTGCGCACAGAAACGTAAACGTTACAAGAACTTTTGCTACAAAAACAATTAGGATTTTCACAATGTAAAACATTCCTCAAAAAATGTGTACATTTTTTAGACGTTGGAATGACATCGTGTTCTTGAAAAAATTTAACACATTAGGTACTCCGTACTAGAAGATGCGTCAGCAAACTCAAAAATACTAGGCAAAGCCGACACTATAGTCTACCGTGGCCGACATTATCATCAAATAAATAGAAACAAACTAACAATTTATAATGCATATTTTAAAAAAATTTATAATTTTTTATTTTAAATAAACTATTTAAAAACAGAGTTCTTTTTATAGTAATTTACTCTGTTTGTGGTGTGCCTTCCCTTCTAATTTATTTTTATTTTTCCCGTGCTTACAAATTTTACATTCGTTTTTAGCAAACTTTCACATTTCCTTAAACTAGTATAAATAGTAGAAACTTTCCATGTTTATATAAAATAATTTCTCCGGAAAAAAGTTATTTCGGAAATCGCATTAAGCAAATTTTCATCTAAATACAACATTCTTAGGTAAAGAACAGTTATAAGGGCCATTATATTAATATATATATATATAGGTATATACTATATATATATATATATACTATATATATCATTATAGTATAATATATTAATATATTATATTATTATATATATATAAGGATATATATATATATATAAATATATATATATATATATAATATATTAAAATAATTAATAATAATATAAAATATTTAATAAATCATAAAAATATTATATAGTAAAATAAATGCTATAATTGATAAAGATTTGAGTATATTAAATTACTTTAAAAAAATAAAATTGAAAAAAAAAGAAGAAATAAATTATATAATTAGTATAGAACATGACATTTATAATAGAATGAGAGTATGAAAAAAATGAAAGATGAATATATAAATATAAAAGATATATAATATAATAATATAATAGTATATATAAATATAATATTAATAATAATAAGTTAAGGAATAAAATATATAATAAATAAAAAAAAAATATATATATATATATTATAATATATATATATATGAGGTGCTAACCCGATACGTTCGGGGAATTTAATTGCAAACATTTTTTTTACTGTATCTTAGTTTCCACCGTCTCCGTAGTTAGTTCCAAGAGCATCTATCTTGTGTGCAAGCGTCATCCCTGCTTTCCCCCATGGATTTCATGCTCCTAGAAGTATCTCAAGTGCGTATGTGCATTGAGACCTGTGATTCTGCTTGGATGGCTTTTCAATCGTGTTTACGGACATTTTTAGCATTCCGTAATTTCATTTGGATTAAGACACAAAAATTCATTGTGACCTTAAGGAATTCAGGAGAGGGGTTTCTGATGGATTTATCACTGTAAGGTTTTTAAGGTCATCAGAATTGTGAGTAGCAAATAAGCGATATGCTGTTCTTTCACCTGTCTGGACGTTTGTGCCGAATGCCTTTTCAGCAGCTTGAAAACCTCTCGGTATAACTTTTCATTGTCGGTTTGACTAGGAGATAAGAATTACTTGTGAACAATCCTGTAAATGTCAATAAGAAATCTTCTACATGAACTTGACACTGCTGTGAACTAGAGCTTTTATCGGCAACGGTGAATTTTGCGACTTTCACCTCGACGACTGCTGATAGTCTCATTAATTCAATAGCCTCCTTAATTAAATTAATTAGTCCTCATAATTAAAGCCCATGATTCATCGCAGTTTGACTATTGAATATTGAGTGGGGTTTATCTCCGAATTTGTCGAGTTCCGTACATAGATAAAATGTGATCGAACTTATGGTAATTGCTCAGCAGTCTTGGTGCAGATTTCTCCAAAATGCGCCTGATGCTCAAAATCGACAAAATGCGTTAATAGTCTCGTATAACTGTCCTACTATCTCACAATCATCGTAGATAGTTCGCCTACGAAGATTAAAGTGTAGCCTCGCCAACTTAAATTAATACTTGGTATTAAAAAAATTATTGATTTAAGTATCCGTTGCATTTTCTTATTTTATTTGCGCTTTTACGATTATTTATGCTCCTTTCTATCGAGAAAGTAGGGAAATGCTGTAGGCATGTCTTTACACCCCACAACCCTCGATCGGTACTTGAAGTGATGGTGGTGTTACGGAAATTTCTAAGAAATCCTTCCATGCTCTAGCAATATGTAGGTATTGAGAGGATAAAGGAGAAAGTGTTCAAATAGCACTATTGTCAAAACAGGCAAATTCATGTGCTAATTTAAACCCTTGAAGTCCTCCCCATCTTATACTCATTAAACACTGTCCCTTAAAATCTGTCATTAAAGGATCATCTAGATTCTAGAACCAATAACCACTCGGTATTTATCTTGAGAATGACTGAGTACTTAGTTAATAATTGACCTACAGCTTTTATAGCAGCATGTGATACTCCGTAAGCTACAGTGGAAATCTGTTCTAATGTTTGATGTGGTTTCAAACAGTTTAGCCAGTTAAGCAGTTACTGTTGGAGAATCAAACTCTTTTCAGACTACTGAAAAATAACAAAAAGAAAAGGACCAAAAATCAGCTTGACTAGGTTGAGGACCATTGAGGTGTTTATACCTAAATTTTCTACTTATGAATATCATGGCATATTTATTTCTTACTCGTCTGACAAACTTAGGAAATAGAACCATAGAACATTGAATGAAGAATGATATAATTCTATCTGGATTGGATCCAGAAGATGCAACAATTGGAGCTGCCTTATATATAGCTTTAAAATCAGCTTCATGACCTTTTGGGTCAAATAATAATAATATCAAAGGTTGTTCATTTAAGGGAAGTGCTTTATAAGTCCAATTCGTTCGATCACATCTTTATATGTATCAATCTTGATTGAAGGAAATTGGGCTAAAAGTTCAGCCTAATTGCTAATCTTTCATTTATGGAAGCCCAAATGTCAGTGCATTTATACGTTATTTATTATAATTATCTTTCCGCCATAGTAGTATGAACTTTAGACAAAGCGTTGTCCAAGCATTTTTCAGGTCGTCTTTCATTATATATAGTATATATATATAGATAATTAATATAGATATATATATATATTATATATATATAGAGATATATATATATATAAATTATAAGATATATAATATATATATATATATATAATATATATATATATAGTTAATATATATATAATTATATTAGTATTATATATAGATATATATATAATTTAATATATAATTTATATAAAGAGAATAAATTAATAAAAGGAATATATATAATATATATATATAATATATATAAATTAAGTAATATATTATATATATATAGATATAGATTTTTATATATTCTATATAATTTTTAAATGGGATATTATATAGATATAATAAGTTATAATGTTAACTCTTAAGAAAACATTCGTGAATATATAAACCATTCATCATTGTTCAATGAACATAAAGAAGAATTCTAACACCATTCATCATTATTTAGTGAACAGAAGAAAAATTTAAACCCCACGATTATTCTGATTGTTATAAGGAAACTTATACCATCCTTTTCAATCTTGCCGGATGTTACAAGTCAATTATATTATTCTACATCGCGCTGTAACTTTTAAATAAAATAATATATATTATATATATCTATATACTTAATTATAATTTACAAAAATATTAACATATATAATAATAATATATAAAAATTAAACAAAACTATACATAAAATATATAATGCTATAAATAATAAATAAAAAGCAATATAAATAATACATTATATATAATATATATACTATTAAATATACCTATAATTAATAATATCATTAAATATAATATAGATATATTATATATTTATTAACAATGTTATAAATAAATAAAATTATTTAATAAAAATATATTATTTATTGTATTTAGGACAACCTGAGTATATATTTATAGAGGTTATTTATATTTGGCGTAACCAGGGAATGAGGGCTGTAGTTAAAAAATATATATATATATATATATATATATATATATATTATATATATTATATATAATATTATATCATAAGGTATTACCATAATACTATAGTATCATAGTGATAGTATATTAAAAAAATGAATTTTATTTCATATTACCTATCAACGATGTTCACAGATCCCATACTCTGGCCTTTTCATAAGCATATATATTCTTGTATGTGAAGACCAGAGGGCGCTAATATACAAACCCATCTATACTATGCACGGTGGAGAAGTATAGGACATTATTATATATCGTCACTAGTATATTTGCATGTGTTGTTTTTAATCGTAAAAACTTCTCGTATAGTACATTAAATTTTTACGTCCAATATTTTTGAATATGTGTTAACAACCCGAGTTATTTGTTGGTTTATGTGTGAAATTGTTTTAAGAATATGTGAATTGATATTTTATAGTTAATTATACATGCAGCAAGGGTTATTTGTATTTAAGGTACTGATAATACTTACTTTAAGAGATTTTGCTTTGCTCAGTAGTAATTATTTATACCTATATATTATCGCACTATATATATAACTTTCAATGGAATATATTCTAGTATTTACCTTGTGAAACTCCCTATATATATATTAATATATATATATAGGCATATATATATATATATTATGTAGGCTTTCTTCTATAATATAAGGATTGGGATCTATATATGGAAAATGCTTACCATAGGTTTTATAATGAAACTGAATTAGCTCAGCTTGGTTATATATCCTGATAAGCGAAAATCTTCGAACTAGCCCAAGGCTTTTGGGTAGTAAATTCTTCAACCTCAATTTGTCTTAATTCCTCATTGACATATTCCTACCTCAAGGAGTCTAGAGGCAGTTGGAACATATTCTTCACAATGGAATGGGCAGGCATTCCCCCCAATGGATGCAGGACATTTCCCCCAATTGGAGGCCAGGACATTTCCCCAATGGAGGCAGACATCTTCTCCCTTAACATTGAGATTGAGTTTTCATCCAGTCAATATCCCCATCGTCTGATATGGTCCCATATAGCTCGAAAAATGTCTGCATATAGTTTTGCTTCCGGACCACCGATCCATTACGTGAAGATAAGCCCATGTCCTACATTGGAAAAAAATAAGTATACTGTAATTAGAGCATCTAAACCATACTGTGTTATAGTGTGAATATTACAAATTTAGTTACGCTGACAATGTAAAATCGCGTGAATATGGAATAATGATATTACCTTAAAGGGATGGAAGATCAAGTATCTAGGTATCCAGATTAATATTATGTTGCTGTATCCAGGTTCCTGAGGGTGGTATCGGAGAAATCTAGCTAGTAGTCGCGTTAAAAAATTACAGATTAAACACACGGCGACCTGAAGCCAATAGTGGAGTGAGACTGCCTGACAGTTGTGAAGACCATACCTTTCCAGGTCCTGGCTCCCCAAAGGCCGACGAGAATAACTGATTTTAAGGTGAATTTAGGAGTCATTCTCGTTTAACGACCTGAAAGGGTAAGGTAAACGTACTGATTTTTAGCAATTAGCAATGTTATATATATTATATGTATAATTTAAAAAAAAGTAATTTAAAATATTTTTACATATATCTTCCTAATTTTGTATATTAATTATTTTATTATTACTTATATTATATTATATTTATTATATATTACTTATTACTGATGAATAAGCTCTGCTTGCCCTCGGGTCGAGAAACAATGCAACTTAGAGCTTAAAAACTAGCTAATCTATATATTATGTATATATATATATATTTAATATATGTACATGGACAGATGTACGATTATATTTTCATTTGTTCCTATTATTTTATTTCATTTCGGTACTATACCGATACTATCTATATATTTATAATTAATTATATAGATATATTGATGTATACTATATATATATATATTTGTCAAACAGACCAGTGTAATAATAATGTGTAATAATAATACAAATGGGAACTAATTTTGAAGATGAATTAAATTAAATTCAAAGTTGGAAAGAATTGGAAATATAAAATTTTGTGTAGGAATAGAAATAAAAAAAGTGAAGGTTCAAATGGGTTTTTTAGTAATTGATCGTGAGCTTCAGCGTATATTTCAAGAATATTATTTTTTAGATCATGTAGTCATTGACCTTTTACTACTTAAGGTTAATTATCTTATACGAATAAATTCAACCATAATTAACTCGAAATTTCGGACTTCATAGATAACACTTCCTGAATGGTTTTTTTGCTCAAGCCCGTCAATTGGGAGAGCTGAATATTCTTTTATTCACCGTTTTCTTTAGTGGTCCCAGAGCGCTCGAGCGAATGACCCTTCTCCTATTTATTCTATCTTAGCAGTCTTAAATCTAGAAAATGATGTAAAACCTACATGGGTATTACCAATTCTAAAACATTACGGAAATGCTATGAATTGAAAAAGTTAGAGAATGTATGTATCTAATAGCTTTTTTATATATTATATAAAATGTATGCACGAAAAAGTAAAAAACGAAAAATACTATATCAAAAAAAAATTTTAAATTTGGTTATCCGAGAAAAAAATAACCATTTTTCTATCCTGATTCCAACAAAATTTAAAGAGAAATCACAGGACCAAATTTATATTATACAAATATATTATGAAATATCCGGTGTTGTATTATCTACCTTTTTACCTAGGATGTATACCCTCTGACTCCAAACCAGTGAGGTTACGGTGGCCGTGCAACCCCAACTGAGGAGTGTGCAGGAAACTAATATTATTTGGTATTTTGATAACCGAATAATCGGGTTTTGGATTATCGAATAAAATTTGTTTGAAAAAACGATAAAAAAAATTTTTTCCCAAATGGGGGAAACGTGTAATAATCATTCTCTGAGATGAAGAGAGAAAGAGAAATCAGTTGATGGCAGAATATATTAAACTCAAAGTGATACTCTGGAAATTTAAAATTGAAAAAAGTTAGGGAAATTATTGAGTAAATTACTTCAGGGTTATTAAGATTATTTTAGATCATGTATCATCAACTATACTGAAGTTTAATTTTCTATACAAATAAACAAAAATTACCTCGAAATTTCGACTTCATAGAAAACCTCCTGAAAGGTTTTTGCTCAACCCCTTCAATTGGAATGAGCTTGAATATTGTTTTATAACAGTCCTTGTTAGTGGTTCCCCAAACCTCGGAGATGGACCTGACCCCTATGTTGTATCTATGTTACGCTAAGGAATCTTGAAAGACCTTAACGCTGTTGTATTCTTCTTTGGGATGCACAGAATGGGCAAAAGTTAGAGAAGAAATTTTACTAAATAGAGATGTATGTAGATGTATATGTTACTAACTTTGAAATACTTTGAAAAAGTTTACTGACTAAAGGGAAAAGTAAAAATAGAAAGTATTATAAAATTAAAAATGTAAATTTAGTTCGATTCTTAAAATTAAATATAACCAATAGTTATAAAAATAAGGCGTAAAAAAAAAGTGAAAAATTATGAAATTTGGTACACACCTTTCTAATAAGGTAACACCTCGATGCAAACGAGGTTACGTGGCCTTGCACCCCACTCGAGGGGTGGGAAAATTACTAACTATTTTACATCATCATCATGGTGATTTTACAATAAAATAATTTTGTGATTTGAAACTAAACTAATGTTTTTTTATTTCAAAATGCAGAACATACTTGGTTGGAATATATATAAATAATCATGTGAAAAATTATATTAATCATGAAAGTTAGCTGATCGCTTTCGCAATATATTTCAGAAAGCTGAAACTCTATAGGAAATTTTAAATTTTGGTATAATAGAAAGAAAAAAATGAATTGAGAAATTATTGGAGTAAATTACTTCAGGGTGATTTAAGATTATAATAACTGGTTGACTTCCCTCCAATCTTATCTACCATATACAAATAAACAAAAATTACCTATCGAAATTTCGTTCTACTTTTTTTTGAAAATTTCGAGCAGTATAGAAAACCTCTTCTAGAAAGGTTTGAGTATATAAACCCTTCACTTGGAATGAGTTTGAATATTGGTTTATAACATCCTTGTTAGGTGGTTCCCCAAACCTCGGAGAATGACCCTTCTCCTATTTTCTCTTGCAAATCTTCCATCTAGAAATGTGTAAAATTGTATTATCAATTCTATAAACAATTACGGAAATGCTTTAAAATGGAAAAAAGATTAGGTCGAGGTAAGAAGTGAGGTAAGCAATATTACTAAAAATAATTATGGAAATAATGTAGGAAGATTTTTACTAAGGAAATATTATGAAAATTTTGGAGAGATTTTTTATATCACCTTTTACTTTAGAATAGTACACCTCCGATGAAACGGGAGTTACGTGGCCTATCGTGACACCCCACCCTGGGGGTAGAGCATGGAAATTAACTAAATTTATTGATATTCCTAGATTGATTTCATCGGAAGTAGATTAAAGATAGGGATTTCAATAAAATTAAATTGATATTGAAAAAGAAATTGAAAAGATACTCATTAAATACAAATTTAATTATTTCAAAATGCAGTACCTAGGGCGGTTAATGATATTTGAAATAATATAGCAAAACTAAAATGAGAAAAGAAATCGGCTGATGAATTTAAATTAAATTTCGAAAGATGTCAAGGTTGCAAAATCTGTAAAAATTTTCCTTGACATTTGTAGGATGAAAAAAAAAAAGTTTGCAAGGAAAATTTTAATGCAGTTTTATAAAATACTTACTTTTCATAGTTGGTGATTAAGATTTTATTCTAATAGAATCATGTAGTCAAAATGGGGATTATGTACCTTAGGTTGATTGACAATTTTTTCTTTCTCCATATTATTGCTTTTAATAATCATTAATATAATAACCTCGGAAAGTTCGAGTATATATATCTAAGTCCTGAAGATTTTTTTTTTTTGCTCAAGCCCTTCAATTTGGATGAGCTTGAATAGATTTTTTCCACCATCTTGGCTTTGGTGGTTTCCCAAACCTCGGAGAAGAACCCTTCTCATATCTTGTAGGGAGTCTTTAATCTACAAATGTAGTATAAAAATTGTATTACCAATACTGTAAACAATTACGGAACAGCCATGAATATCAAAAAATATTGAGACGTATGTATCTGAATAACTTTTTTTTATATTATAAAATGTATGCTACACGAAAAAGTAAAAAACGAAAACTATTTATAAAATTATAATGTTTAAATTTGTTGATCTTAGTAAAAATATAACCATTATTATAAAAATAAAATAAAAAAATTTAAAATAATGAAAAAAAAATTATGGAAATTTGGTTATACACCAGTTTCCGTAGGATGTTACCCTCGATGCAAACCGAGGTTACGTGGCCGTTGCACCCCACCCGAGGGTGTTGCTGGAAAACTAATCTTTAATTTTCGTAATAAATCAGGTTTGATTTCATAAAATTTGTGAAAAACATCAAAAAATTTTTTTCAAATGCAGACAGTGTAATAATTATCATTGGTGAATAATTAGCCATGAGAAATCGCGTTGATAGAAGAATAAATTTTAAATGTCAAAGTGAAACTCTGGAAATTTAAATATTGAAAAATGCTGGTTAAGAAATTAGTTTGAGAAATGTACTTCTAAGAGTTATTTAGACATAATCTCTCTTGAAGATCGTGTAGCATCAAACTATACTGAAGGTGTAATTTTCATATACATAAACAAACAAATTACCGTCGATAATTTCGACTTCATAGAAAGACCCCTGAAATGGTATTTTTTGGCTGTCGAAAGGCCATTGGCAATTGGGAGGAGAGTGAACTTGAATATCCTTAACGACATTTTTTTCTCTTAGTGGCTTCCCCAACACTCGCCCGAGAAATGACCCTAGTCCACCTATGTGATATAACCTTCGCAGATCTGCTCAATCTCAGCCGAGATGTTGCGTAAAAATTGTTAAGTGTCACCAGATTCTATAATTCAATCTAGATTTGTAAAATAGAAAGTGAATGGTTTGATATTAAAAGTGGTATGAGACAGAGACAAATATATGAACATGCTGACAACACAGGTGAGGTATTCATCACGTAGGCGTATCTAATAGCTTTTTCTTCTTATTAGGAATTGTATGCACCGAGCATAAACATATATAAAAACTCGATATATTATCTCTCTCTCGTATGAAATTTGTGGCGGCATGCGATCTTTAAAAAAAAGGCATACTCAACCCACATTCCAATACTTGCTTACAACAATAAAAAAATAAAAAAATTACGGAAAATAAACAGAGACTCTCACTTTGCTTTAACACTTTGGTTTTACACCTTTCATAGGATGTACCCTCCGATGCAAAGGCCCCGCAACACCGCTCCACGCATAGCCCTGCCACCCCACCCGCAAGCGCGTGTGCTGGCTACAGCCCATAATATTGTTTTTTCGGATGCACGGCGGTTGATTTCAATAAAAAAAAAATCTTGAAAAACTCAAAAAAAAAATTTTCAAATGCAGACCAGTGTAATAATAATCAAGTGAAATAAATAGCCAATGAGAAATCGGCTAATAGAAGAATAAATTAAATTCAAAAGTGAAACTCATACACAAATAAATGAAAATTACCTCCAAATTTCGACTTCATAGAAAACCTCCTGAAAGGTATTTTGCTCAAACTCTTTCAATTGGCGAGTGAGCTCTTGAATATTCTTTATATCACCGTTTTCTTTAGTGGTTCCCCAAGCCTCGGAGCAGAGATCGACCCCTTCTCCTATTTTCTAACCTAGGTACAATGTTGTCTGGTCCATTGTCAGCTGTGTACACATTCCCAATTCTATCACACAAAAACGGATAACTTACTCGTATTTAAGTTGGAAAGGGATAGAGAAAAACAGGGAGTTGAAACAGGACTATGGTACTGTATGTATCTAATAATTTTTTTTTTTTTATATATATATAAAATGTATTGCCGCGGAAAAGTAAAAAAATGCAAGCACTATTATATAGAATTAAAACCTCGATCGCAAAATTCATCGTGCACTACTTATAAGAAAATATAGCCGAATATTTATAAAAAAAGAAACACAAAAAATTTAGTAAAAGAATACAATAACAATATGAGAACTTTGAGTAGACCATATTCTTAGGATGTACCCTGGATGCAACTGACGTGGTTTAGCGTAGCCGTAGACATCAAACCACCCAGAGGGGAATGTGCATGGAGAAACTATAGTAGTTTCCGTGATACATTGCGGGGTTGAATTCTCCCTTGAAAGATGACATTGTGTTGAGGAGAACATCATTTTTTATTTTTCAAATGCCTCAAACTACATACGAACCCAAACAATTAGCCAGATGAAGAAAATCGGAGTGATATAGGGAAGAGGGAATAAATAAAATTCAAAGTGGATTTCTAATATATTTAAAAATTTGTAGTTGATGTAATAGTAAAGAACAAGTATTAAACTCAAGGGGACTATATATTTTGAAGTAAATTACTCAAGTAAGGTTATTATACAACGATTCAAATATCTCTAGATAAGAAATTTGTAATGTTCATCAACTATATTCTGAAGGTTAATTTTCTTCATACGAATAAACAAAAATACCATTCGAAATTTTCGACTCATAGAACCGAAAGTTTTTTTTTTGAGGTTCATCAAGCCCACTTGCAATTAGGATGAGCTCTTGGAATATTTGTCTGTTTTATCACCTTGTTTTCTTTTTGTTTTGGTCTCTCTCAACCCAAACATCTAGAATAGACCCTTCTACATCTATTTTCTACGCAGTTCTTCAATCTAGAAATGGTGTGATAATTATATTTGTCTATATATTCTCTCTCAATTACGGAATGCTGCATGGATTGGAAATTAAGTTCAGAGAGAATAAATAACATTTTGAAAGTCTGTAACAAGGAAATGTATGTAAGTATCTAATAGCTTTTTTATTATTTATATTATTATTAATAAATATTGACCAAATAGAACAAAAGTGAACGTGGAAAATACTTACATTTCAATAAAACATAAAACTGTTAAATTATTGGTGATGTCTCTTAATAACCAAAAAATACTAACCATATATTTATAAAAATAAAAGATAAAAATAAAATTTATAAAATAAAAAAATATTATGGAAATTTTAGGTATACAACCTTTCCTAGGAAGTACCCTCTGATGCAACCAGAGGTTAGTGGCCGTGCCACCTTATCCTGAGTAATGGGTGTTGCTGGAATAACTAAATTATATAATTTTATTACGCACCAATCAGCGAGGTTGATTTCAATAAAATTTGTTGCAAAGTTTCTAAAAATTTTTTTTTTCCAATGCACGAAAAATATCTTGTAATTAAATTTATCATTGTGAAATAAATGTTAATGAGAAATCGGTTGATAGAAGAATAAATTTAAATTCAAAGTGAAACTCTGGAAATTGAAAATTGAAAAAAAAGTTTAAGGAATAACTGATTGAGTAAAATTAGCTTCAGGGTCTTATTATGAGTAATTATTTTATTTAGATGCATAGTAGTAACTATTTATTGATAAAACTCTGTTCTGTATATGAATAAACAAAAATTACTCGAAATTATCGACTTCCTAGAAAAAACTCCGCCGAAAGGGTTTGGTTGCTCAACCTCTAACTTCGAATTGGAATGAGCTTAGAATAATTTGATCTTTATAACCGTCATTGATTAGTGGTTCCCTACAACTCGAGTAGAATAGACCCTATCTTTCTTCTATTTTTCTCTGCAGTCTTTTAAATCTAAAAAAT
>JABUQX010003510.1:37500-38684 GCA_015478945.1 Trachelipus rathkii | reverse complement strand
TAAGTATATAAAATAAACATATATACTGATATATATATATATATATATATAGCACTCTTAGTTAGTTACGTTTTTAATTTTTTACATAATATTATAATACTTACTATATATATACCCTATATAGTACGTATATATTATAATATTATATATATATTATTGTATATATATATATATATATTATATAATATATATTATATATATATGATATATATATACGTATATATATATATATTTATGATATATATATATATAATATATATACCCTATATATATATAGTATATTACTAATACCTAATATATATAACTATATAATTATAATACCTATAATTATATAGTATATATATATATACGATGTATATATATATATACTAGTAGTAGTATATATATATATATACTATATATATATCTAAATAATATATTATATATATAATTTATATATTGTATAGTATATATATATAATATATATATATATATAATATATATATATATATACTATATATATATATTATACCTATATATATATTATATAATATTATATATATATATATATATATATTACTAATATATTTAATATATATATTATATATTAGTAATATATATATATCATATATAATATAATTATATATATTATAGTATATATATATATAATATATAATATATATATATATATATAGTATATATATATATAAATATATAAATTACAATATATTATATTATATGATATAGTATATTACTATATATATATATATATTATATATACCTATGTATATATATAGTATATATCATATAGTATATTAGTATATAATATATATATATATATTATATATATATATACTATATATTATATATTCTATATTTATATTTATAATATACTATATATTATATATTATATATTATTAGTATATATAATATATATATATATAATATACTATATATATATATCATATATATATATATATATATTATACATAATATATATTTATATATCATATATATATATATATATAATATATATTAATATATATATATATATATATTATAATATATATATATATATATATATATATATATATATATTATATTATATTATATATTTATATATATATATATATATATATATATATGATATATATATATATAATATATATATATATATATATATAATATGATATATATATATATAT
>JABUQX010003510.1:17500-32500 GCA_015478945.1 Trachelipus rathkii | reverse complement strand
TCCATGCACTTTGCTCACACCGAACAGTGTGCTAATGCTGCCATATGCAGAATATTAAAGATGTAACATTTACCGCAGGAAGATCTCGAAAGCTCCAATTGCACGGAGTTTAGCCTAAAAGCAGAATGGATTTACAGGGAAGTTGAAATGGCATCACAGCATAGATGTTGCCCAAAAACAGCAATAGACAAAACTAGTTTCTTGCTCGAAGTCACAATTTACAAATTTATTTACATCTTGTTGCAAAAACTGCCGGCAATTTTACCCGTGTCTACTGCTTAAGTAGAAAGAAGCTTTCAAAATTATGACAGTCTGAAAACCTACTAAGCAAATACTATTGCGAAGATGAAAAGACTTACTGAGACTTATCCCTTTCTACCTAAATTACCGGAAATATTGATATAAAAACTAAAGACGTTATCTCGCGACTTTGCTTCACTTCTCACGACTTTTGGAAATAGATTAGTTTACTACATTTTAGAAATTTTTATAAATATTTCATTTTTTTAATGACAACTTTAATATTTGTTCCTTCCACTTTATATATATATATATATATATATATATAAATATATATATATATAATATACTATATATATATTATATATATATATATATATATATATATATATATATATATATAAATATTATATATATATATATATATATATAAAAGAAAACGATTTTTGTCTGGCCCCCCCCCCGAAAAAAAATCCTGGATACGCCACTGACTATAATATATCTATAAAATTATAAAATTAATATATATACTATATATATATATATATATATATATATATATATATTATGATTGAAAATATATTTCTAATATATATCATATATTATATATATATATATATATATATATATATATAGAATCATAATAATAATAATAAATAATAATAATAATAATAATAATAATAATAATAATAATAATAATAATAATAATAATAATAATAATAATAATAATAATACATAATACATCTAATAATAATAAATAATAATAAATAATAATAATAATATCAATAATTAATCATAATAATAATATTATAATAAAAACAATAATAATTATATAAAATAATAATAAAATAATAATAATAAAAAATAATAAATAATAATAATAATAATATAATAATAATAATTAATACATAATAATAATAATAATAATAATTAATAATTAAAACTAAATAAATAAATAAAGAATAATAAATAATAATAATAATAATAATAATTAATAATAATTAATAATTAATAATAATAATAATAATAATAATAATAATAATAATAATAATAATAATAATAATAATAATAATAATAATAATAATAATAATAATAATATTAATAATAATAATAATAATAATATAATAATAATTAATAATAATAACAAAATAAATAATAGATAATAATAATAATAATAATAATAATAATAATAATAATAATCACTAATGCCATCATATCCCTTGAAAACCTACAAAGTTTTCCTTCATAATTTGCTTATAATTTAAAAATTATTTCGTGTTTCAAATATTCTTAAAATTCTGTGAAAATTTATTACAAAATATCTTTCCCTACTTTTTTTTCCTATTTTTTTTGTTAGAAAAAGAAAAAGATTTGAATTCCAGAGAGATTAAAATCTGTAATCAAAGGCAATGTCTTAATTACTTAATTAAGTAAATATTACTTAATATAAATTACAGTAATAATAATAATAATAATAATAATAATAAATGAATATAATAATATAATTAATAAAATAATATGAATAATAATAACTAATCAATAATAATCATAATCGAATAATAATAAAATTAATTAAATAATATATTAACAATGAAAATAATAATAATAATAAAATAATAATAATAAATTAATAATAATAATAATAATAATAACAATAATAATAATAATAATAATAATAATAATAATAATAATAATAATAATAATAATAATAATAATAATAATAATAATAATAATAATAATAATAATAATAATAATTAATAGATAATAATAATAATAATAATAAATAAATAATAATTAATAATAATAATAATAATAATAATAATAATAATAAAATAATAATTATAATTATAATATATAAATTTTAATTTTAATTAATTATAATGTATAATTATAATTATAATAAAATTAATAATTATAAATTATAAATATAAATTATAATTATAATTATAATTATAATATAATAATAATATAATAATAATAATAATAATAATTATATAATAAAATATTTATATAATAATATATTAATAATAATAATAATAATAATAATAATAATAATATATATAATAATTTATATAATAATACATAATAATGCAATAATAATAATAATCTAATAATAATAATCTAATAATCAATAAATAATAATAAATAATTATACTTTATAGCTGTTCGATACTAGCTGGACACCCTTTCTGAGGAGGATATCTGATTTTCTACTGGAGAGCTAAGCATGATAAGATTTCTAGTTGTTGTCTTTTTCCTTTGGAGCGTTTTTGCAACACATTTTTAATTGTGCATCTTTTATATGTTGAATTCTTGTACATTTGGCAAATCCTACTCCGTCGCTCCGAATGGGTCCTCTAAAATACAATCCGTTCAAAGGGCTTCAAACCCATATTACACAAATATCACGTCCTCCTGAATTGTAACCTGGGAGGTAATAGAGAAAATAGGACATATGGTGATGTAGGAATAATGTGATTATAAACAAAATACATATTGATATCAATAATATAATAATATTAATATCTATCATGGATTCCGGATAGTATATCTCTTCCTTAGAGAATCAATGTACATCCTCAATTCACAACTCATATCATTCAACTCTATGTATCACCTCTACAAAGTATGAGTGATGAAAGAGCTTGACACTCAAATCTTGGAAATATCTAATTAGACTTAATCTCACCACTCGAAAACTCTAACTGCACAAATAAAATTAAAATTTTACCATAAATAATGAGAAATATATAAATAACCATACTCACAGAACTGAGCTATTGAAGTGATAAATAATTAATAAAATAATACATAAAACTCACATAATACACTCATTATTAAAATGATAATTAATTATATAATAGAGTAATATATAAATACATAATAGAGGTCACGAATGAATGAATTTAATAAAGTCTATAAATCTCACTGCTTAATGTGCGGTCATTTATCTATTATGCTTATGGACTTCCAGTTGTCGTGCCTAATCATTCCTATTGTCTATCATCTCATTTAATCGTTATCCTTACTCCATCATTCATATTCAAGCATCTAATCCTCTAACTAAACAGACTACTCAATCAAATAATCTCATCTTTCATTTCAATTATATTTAATCTTACACTCAATGAGATTATTCTCTAAACCTTCGTTCGTAATCTCCCAAGTTGTCTCCTCACATAAAATTACATAAAGTTGTGTTGAGTCCCTACGCTCACTTTCTCTCTACTCTTTCACTCAGATTCAGTTTCTACTAAACTTGTATTCTTACTACTTTGATTCATATGGTTTCCTTCTACAATCCTAAAATAGTCTCTAAATAGCAATATTACACTGGACGGTACGTTGCACTGTCACCCTACTAAAACTTTTAAGATTATAATTAGGTTGAGGCATATAAGTGAGTACTACTCATTGCTTTATTTTCTCACGTTTTCACGCTTCTCACAATTGTCAATATAGCATTCACCTGCTCATCTACTACACTTGAGTTAATCTACAAAAAGGTGACCCTCGATACCTTTTGAGCTTAAATTTTTCGTACCTCACAATATAAGTTATTTACTATATCTCAACTAGCAGATGATTTATCCTTATTTATAACTTCTAACCCTAACTGCCGTTATGAGGCAATAAACCAGTTTGAGGTAATGAACCCTCTTTCCACTCTGTCCTGTTCTTTACTTAGAAATTGGTAAAATAATCACCTTTCCCTTTATCTCAATATGATTTTTGAAAATATAAATGCACCAAATTATGATTTACGTACTAGTCTACGGATGGTCAACATCTATAAGAACCACTCTCCTGTGCAAATGTGTCCTCTAATAAAAGAAATTTAAAACATAATATATCTGAGCGATGGTATAATATAATCACGGAGATAACACTCTCTCTCATCTCAAATTTATTCCCATTTCTCTCTTCACTTTCTTTTTTCTTTATTATTCCGTAATGATATACATATGGAGAGTGCGCGATGGTTTTAATCGTCTGTTGTCTCTGCTTTCGATTATTGATTACCTCTGTTTTTTGCATTCTCTCACTTCCTCACGCTGTTCCTCTGTTCCTTATCCGCTCGTTATTTAGGTTTACAGTGACTATGTCTTACACAGATACAATGTTTACTGGATTGCGTAGGCTAGAAGCATTTCCTTAAATCTTGTGCTCCTAAATTCCACTCCATTATCCGTCAATACCTTATATGGTGGTCGCAGAAATGTGGGAAGCATTTGTCCTTCAAAAGCCTCTGTTACACTCCTTGCAGATTTATCCTTTAACGCC
Source organism: Trachelipus rathkii (assembly GCA_015478945.1). Classification (NCBI taxonomy): domain Eukaryota; kingdom Metazoa; phylum Arthropoda; class Malacostraca; order Isopoda; family Trachelipodidae; genus Trachelipus; species Trachelipus rathkii. Next base: position 27,976 of record JABUQX010003510.1, on the reverse strand, counting down.
TTCACTGCAGCCCATTTACTACAGTGATCTATAGCCACCAAACAAGCAATGTTTCCTTTTCTAGTTCTAGGCATGGCCATAACATCGACAGCTACTAATTCGAACGGATTTTGTACCTTAATCTTCCATATAGGTGGAAACACAACCTGATGGTCTATTTTATTCAGTTGGCAGGTTGGGCATGTTCGGCACACATCTTGAATGATTAACTGACCTCTGGGGTGCCAAACATACCTTGAAACAAGATCTGTTAATTTCTCCCGTCCTACATGAGCTAGATTCCGGTGCGTAACCACAATAATGCTTACCATCTGTTGGAATCCTATAACAGCTCCAAATTGTTCATCTCTAATCCTTTTTACTAAGATGGCTCCATTCATTCGTAGATCCTTCCTATATCGATAGTATTCCTTCAATGATATATCAGTCTTCCTAATTTCTTGATTATTTCCAATTTTCTTCTTTAGTTTCCTAATCACTTCAGAGTTATCTTGTAATCTTATTATTTCTTGGACTGTTATTAGATCATTATCCTTATTCACTGTGAGGTTAAAAACATCAATGGTAAAGCCATCACTTACGTCATCGGCATCGTTCCCATGTGCGATTATTCCTTCTCCGAAGTCCAAAATTGCATCTGACTCCACTAGATAATTCATCCCTAGAAGTAAACAAGCTGGGATATGTTCATCCTGAACGACGAAACGACGACCAATGGCAGTATTATTTCCCTGTACCTTGTTTTTATTTTTATGGCCACTGCTGTTGTACACTCCACAATCCTTGTAGTTACTCCATTGAGAGTAATATCCACCTTCCATTTTTTCAGAATGTGTCCAAATTGTGATATAAGCCTATCAATCAACTCCCTCTGTAAAAACTGAAACAGATCCTGTGTCCAGAGAAGAGCGCATCTTGAATACTTCTATCCGATAGAGACCTTCTGCACCTGCACTCTTTTAGCTTGTGCGTTACAGCTTAACTCCATAGGACTGGTGTACCTCTCTCCTTTATATAATATAAATTTTTATCACGAACTCTTCTTATGTGAGTAATTGATTGCTGTAATAAATTAATATTCCTGATATATATCTACTTCTTCCGTATATGAGTAATCTTTTACTTCTTCTTCATGGATTGACTGATCTTTAGTTCCTCAGTATCCGTTGTCAACTATGAGTTATAATTTATCTCCTATTGGTAAATACGGAAATAGTACCATCATCAGCTACTGAGGATTAGAGTGAGTAGTTATATCCTTACTACCAAATAATCAACCTGTATGTGTATACATACTTTAGTTGTTACCACTTTACTTGCTTATTTGGCCTACTAGATTATGCCATACTGAAGCAACATTAATCTCATGATATCACATATAATCCTTGATTGAATTCTAATCTACACTAGGCACTAATAAATCTCATGTACTGGTATCCTTCTGGATTTTAATTTGCTTTTTATAGTAATTTGAAGGCTTTTGGTCTCTTTTTCCAATCACCATATATTTTCCGAGTTTACACTAATTCACAGGTAATGTCCTCAAATATAAGTGATTCCTATTTAATTCCTGGATGATTTTTTTGTGAGTTTCATTATAGAATTGTATCATTGTTACAAGTATATTTCCTTCCAACTTCTCACATATAAATAGTGATATCAGCACCGTAGTAGGTACCATATCTTATATATACTCACTTTAAACCTTTTGGGTAGTGTCATATTCTGTGATATCCATACGTTATAATCTCAGATTTCCTCATATCAGGTCTTCCTTTGACAACCATTGACCTAAGTTGAGTGTATCTGAGCGTAAATAACATTAATACCTTATTCAGGGAATTAATGAATGTAGAATCTGAAACTAATTATTCGCTTCAAGTCATCCAGAAACTCGGGTCCTAAATTTACTATTCCACTAGCTTCATCTGATGTGTTAAAATAATACCTCACATATAAATGTGTACGTATGAGTCGTTGTACAAGATTAAGGTCCTTGTATACCTAGTTATAGTAAAATGGCCCAGTAATAATAAGATCTATTTATTATATTTACCTTACCGTAGCCGTTATAGGTACTTAAGAGTACTAATAGATTTATCACCTATTTCTCTAATTGATTAGGTATAGTAATTAAGCTTTACTTTACTCATTATCACATGGAGCTATTGTATAGGTAAGTTAGTATAGTTTATCATGAAATATACACTCATCTAAATATAACCTTCTTGTTATATATATTGGCACTCAATCTCATGCACCGTCAATTAACCAAATCCTACTGGCATTCCACGTTAAAGTTCAAACTTCTTACCTATACCTATTTTATCTCACGTGAAAAAATTGTGAGAAATGCCTATAAATACATCCTCACTGATTTTTCCATTCTCGAGTAATTTATTCAGTTCACTCGAATAGCTACTATATGATCCTTTCATTTTGTCATTCGATTTTGTCCTTTCTTTGTGACTTCAGTTAGTGCGTATGAGAGTGTATATGCTGCCACTCTGAACAGTTTTTAATAAATTTTCGTGTTGGTGAATAGTTAATCACATTCCTAAATATAATTTCTTTAGCTCTCATCCCTCATTATATGTAAGGTGCACTCCATTACTGTCCACTATTTAGATCCATAAATCCTCACTTAGGCTCACAGTTATATTTTTTTTATCCCTGTCCTAGCTCATGATGATATGTCCATAGGAATATTAATTTCTTTCTGATAACCTAAGCTCACATTACTCACTTTTTAACTTGACATTCGTTTCGCAGATAACACGCTGTTAGACTCATGTATCATATACACTAATGCTAAATGTTCTTAAAATTCTTACTTATACTATAAGTAAAGATCAATCATATCGACTGATTAAATCACCACTAACCTTGTCTCGACTAAAACCTGTTAAGGATTCACTCGCTAGTAACTCTCTCCATTGAGGATTGCACTGCAGTACTTGTTATTTATGAGCCCATATACACTCAGCCTTTTAAAAACCTCAGATATTGACTCCACTGACTGTGTATGTAAAATGGTCATGTGTAATAAAAATCCTAGCTTCTTCCTCTAACTGCATATATGATAATACCATTAATAAGTCACAATAGCTGATATATAGATATTGTTACCTCCATGTACAATCCAAGATGGTTTATTTATGTCTATGGCCATGGGAACCTATCTCGCCTCCGTAACTGAGTTAAGTGTGAGCGTGCAGATTAAGTATCAATACACAGTGATCGATAAAGGTGTTCTCAGTCCACTTTTTCCTAAATTGCTACTCCACCGGAGAACTCCATTCTAGCAGCACAAGGCTCTACGATGTCTTTTAAACATATACATCTTTACTTGGTTTCACGAATTCATCATTATGTCTACTGATCTCGAACCTTCCTATGCGCTGGTAAAATAGTGAGTTATAATAATATCATTGCAAACCTTATCTCGCTCACATGGGGTTATCCTCCCAATAGGAGATATTTGGTTTGTGATTTCCACCCAACTTTTTTTAGGGATTATTTGTAGTATTTTTTTACCGAATTACCCTTACTAAATGCATTTTTCCTTAGTATAAAACATACCGTGACCTATATCATTCCGTGATTTCTTATATGTTAGTTACTTCCATGAAATTATTTCCTTTCAGTAGTTTTTTCCTATTCGTCTCATTCTATCTTCATTAAATGGTACCCTTGTTTATTCTCTATATTTCCACGAATAATCTTGTGATCTCACTGTATTACTCATACTCATTACACTTGGTATCGTCTCTCAAGGTTGTACTTCATATCTACCACTAGATTATAGCTCACTTCCTAATGTCTTTTCACCTCTTCTCAAGTTTAATTTTACCTATATAATGAGTATTCAGTTTTTATTTTATCTGAGTATAATTAGTTTCTCTTACTTTGTATTCTCATTGCACCTCAATCCTGCGCATTAAATATATATACACTTTTTATATAATCTCACTCTTCGGTAATGGTCCCTTATTCTCAACTAATAATATCTTTATCATAGCGATTGCATGTCATAAACGATTCCATATTCCTAGGTTAATTTCTTGTGGTGGAAATCCTAATTATGCCTTCTAATCTCACTCACGGAGCAACTCATTTGCAATAATTGATTATTTCCCCCGTGTTTATATTAGGGTATTGCCGTATAACTACTCCTACATACACACAATCTTCAGATTCTTACCTGTTAATATTATACTAATGTTCCTTATTATTATAATTCTCCCCATGAATCGTATAAAAGATCCACTTTCTATATAATTACTTATCTCTGTTTTGAGTAATACCATGATATGGTGCAATGCCCAGTATTGTTTCACCTTATCGTGTTCTCAATCTACTAACTACAAACAAATAAAATCTTGAAATAAGAGCCATAAAAATCCCAAAATATCATTATGGTTAACCTCGAAAATGTCGTTGTTGAGACTCCTACAATATAGTTTGAGTTATATTATATATAATATATATAATATATATATATATATACTATATATATATATAATATTATATATATATATATATATATAATATATATATATATAATATATATGATATACAATAAGGAGTCTCCCACCACCACCTCTTATATACTTCTCAATCCCATTTTTATGTAATTTATAGAGGTTCCCGTATCCTATTCCACGAATTAAATGTATGCTCTTCATAATCTGGCATTATTGTGAGTGCCACTCTAGTATAATATATATATATATAATATATATTATAGTATAATACTATTATATACATATATGATTACCTGTATATATATATGTGCGTATGTATATAATGTATTAGTTGTTATTGATGTATTCTATGTATTGCTTAGTTGTGGATGCAAAGTGGTGCGGTACTTCCAGCTACTGAGTGTTAGTTTACGAATTGACAACCTGAGCTCCAGGAAACACGCATTGTTCTTGAAATATTTATTTGGCTTATTCGTCTCTTCTCTCAGATTCAATATATGTTAAAAACAGCTTCCCCAGGTCTATGTAGAGCAGGCGTGTGTGTTTTAAAGCAAAAATCAGCGCAATAGTCAAGGCAACACGAAAAACTGTTTTTTTTACTCTTTGAAAGATATTTTTATATTATGCACTGAATTACATGGCTATACAACCATTACATTTGGTTTACCGTGATTTATATAATTATTTTATGCGTAACACTAACTAGAAAATTGTATTTTCCCTGAGAGCTTTAATCATCTTATCAATTATTCCCCTAATAATAATAATAATAATAATAATAATAATAATAATCAAGTAATAATTTATTAATTATTAAATTCTATTCAATTATAATTATTATTTTATAATTTTGTAATTATTATTTAAAATTATAATTAAAAGAATTATCATTATATTATTAATTATTTTAAATATTGTTGTAAACAATAATAATAATAAGTAATAAATAATAATAATATAATAATAATAATAATTAATAATAATAATAATATAATCATAATTAATAATCACTTTTAGAGCCCTGTTCGGTACTTATGCCACACCCTTTCTGAGGATGTGGATCATGAATTTTTCTACTGGAGAAGCATAGATGAAAAGATTTTCTGTCGTGGTCTTTTTTGGAAAGCTTTTTTGACACATTTTTGAAGTCACTTATATGTTGAATTTACATTTTTCTGGCGTATAACATCGGCTTTATTATTCATGTGTGAATTATTAACAAAATAATAAAATACATAATAATAATAATATAATAATAATAAATAGATAATTAATAATAATAACTAATAATAATAATAATCAATAATAATAATAATAATAATAATAATAATAAATAATAATATAATAATAATAATAATAATAATAATCAATAAATAATAATAATATTTATTAATAATAAATAAATAATAATACATAATAATAATAATAATAATAATAAATTAATAATAATAAAATCAAATAATAATAATAGATAATAATAATAATAATAATAAAATAATATTAATTAATCAATCATTCATTATAATTTTCGTCTTCTCTTTTTCATCATTCACTCAATCTCAATTTCATTCATCATTCATTTCATTCATCTTTCATCATCATCATTCATTCATTATCATCATTCATTTCATCATCTTCATTCCATCATAATATATAATATTAATAATATATATATATATATATATAGTATATAATATATAGTATATATATATATATATATATATATATATATATATATATATATATATATATATATATAATATTATATTATATATATATATAATCTATATATATGTATATATGCATATAGAATCACATATTAGGCCGTTAAATTTGGCAATAAAGCAATAAACTCTCAAATTTTGAGAAAAGGAATAAATTCGGTTCCTCTAAATTTTTCTTTTCTTCTTCCTTTTTGTTAATTTAGGGTTAGTAATTATTCTAATTTGTGCTTCTTCAATCAGGCAATATTGAGCACCACTGTCTATTATAGCATTCATATTAATATTATTCAATTTTATCATAAATCTCAGCAATGGTGTTATATTAAGACCTTGCCTACCTTGATCTTGGCTTCTTCCTTCTGCGTGGTACACTCCTGTTGTTGTGTTTGTTATGCTCAACCCTTTATCCCTCATCTTAGGTATCCTTTGTGGTAACTCGGTTGTAGTATCTTCAGCCTGTTCACTTACAAATTCTTTGGCTTCTGGGTCCAACACCACACAACCTTGATTTACCGGGCTGGCTCCTGAAAAACTCATTATGACTTCTGTGGATCGCTCCGACTTGTTCCCGGCAGCATGGACGGAGCGGATTCGTTTCCCGAAACTCGTTGTGTCTTCCTTTTCTTTTTCCATTCCTCTATTTCTCCTCTTAAGGGACAATTATCCCCCCAGTGACCAATTTCGTCACATAAGAAACATTTCCTTGTCTACTTGTGTCCTGCCGTCTGTAGTTGTTTCGAGGACCACACTCCCTTGTCTGATGCTCATCACTACCGCATCTTAAGCACCATCCTCTAAACCTCCAACAATCTCGTTTCATATGTCCTACTTTGTTGCAATGATAACACTTTGGTCTTTCATTTTCATATGCTCCTCTATTTGTTCTTCTTGAATATGAATCTTGCTGGTACACCACTGGTTTACCATATCGCACCTTATCTGCATACGTTTTCCTTTCATCTCCCTCATTTTGTAGGGTTGCCCATATTGGGATTGCCTCGTCCCTCGACTCCTCTTCATGATCATTCAATTTATCCTCATCCTGTGCCCAGTTCAATATGTCCTTCCAGCGGACCTTAGCACTTTCTTTTTCACCTCCCATTCTCATTTTGAATCTCCTAGCTATTCCTTTTGGCAAGCAATTCAAAAATTGTTTTTTTAACACTTGCTTGTCCCTATCCTCTTCTTTAGTAGCTGCTTCATATGTCGTTTGCACCCTGAGTGCAAATTCTGCTAATTTTTCATGCTTCCTTATCTCCATTCTCCAGAACTCCTTCTGCAAATCTATTTGTTCGCTCTCTTTTTCTTCCTTGCACCAACTCTTTAACCTGGCTATAATGGTATTATAATCTATTTTAGCCCTATAAATACTATAATACGTTCTCAAAACTGGGCCCTCCAAAAAATTTCTTAGCTCTACCACCCAACGGTTCTTATCCTTTCCTAATTGTTCTTTTGCATACCTTTCGAAATCTCCTAGAAAGGCATCGAATTTCTGTACTTTCTCTTTACCATACTTTAGGGGTTTTACCGCCTTTACATTAGCCCTACTAAATGATTTCATAACTTCTATCATTTCTCCTGCTAATATAATAAAAATCCTGCTGACTGCTTTCTGATGTTCCACTCCTGATTCCTCTAGTTCTACAAGTTTCTTCAACCACTTTTTTCCTCCCTTGTCTGGTTCACTTTCGGCTTCTGATTCTTGTTCTTCTGTTGAACTATTTTCTACTGTATACTTCCTGTCTGTCCTTCTCTTTCTGTTTCTCCTCCTTTTAGTTTTCTTTTTATCTTTAGCTTTGTCAGAGTCGGTTTCGTCCTCAAATGGGTCACTCATTTCCTTATCATAGCCACTCTCCTCATCAGTATAATACTTCGCCTTCTTTTTTAGCACTCCCTTCTTCCTAACACTCTGTGCTTGTTGCAGTTTCCACTTTTGAAACGCCTGTGCCTCAATTCGGACCCTATTTTTTTGTTCTGCTATGGCAGCTTCTTTTACACTGTCTACAACAGTAACTTCTACTACTTCTTTCCTTGGTTCTCCTTCACCTCCTCGTCTGGTTTCCAAAGCCAGGACCACTTCTTTCAATACTGTCACCAATTGGTCCACATTCAGATTTTCCTCCTTTACTACGGCATCCTGAAATTGTTTTAACAAACCTACTGCACTTCGATCTTCTTTAGGTTCTTCAGTCCCTTCGGGGATTGACTTACCAGTCTTATCCATTTCCTTCCCACTCATAGGAAAAACAAAGTCGAAAATATATATACCCTACAAAAAAAATATGCCCTATATATATATATATTTATATATATATATATAAAATATCCACAAAAGGAGAAAAAAGTTTAACTCAATATTATTTTTTCTCTAAAAAAAAGAAAAACTCAACCAATTTATATTATCAATTCCTTGATGGACTCAGAATTATTTTATATCCTTCCTTCTTCAAAACAAAGCAAAAAGATGAACCAAATTATGCTTCTTTTCCTTCTTCCTTTATTTTTTCCTTAAAAAAAATCTCTCTCTCTGCTTCGTACTTATTCCTAAATACAGAAACAAGAACACGAGGGAAAGAAATATGGTTAGCAAAAAAAAAAAAAAAAAAATTTCCAAATATCAAATTCAAATGTGGCAACAAAGAAAAAAAATAAAATATATAGAAAAAATAAATAATCTCTTTGTTACCTCGACTTACACCCTCATTATTTTTTCCTATCTTTTTTTTTTTTTTTTCTTTTTTTTTTTTTCTCTTTTTTTTTTTTTTTTCCGTGTTTTTTTTTTTTTTTTCCTTCTCTTTTTTTTTTTTTTTTTTTTTTATATCCTTCTTCCAAAGTCTACGGAGCCACCATTTGTTATAAATTTTGTTGTTTTCTTCTTTAATTATTTTTGCTTATATGCTTTATTTAGAGACTTTACGCGAGGTCCCAGGATTCTCTTTGGAGAAGGCTTATTCCTGACAACACTAGATGAGAAAGAAAAATAAGAAAGAAAAGGATTCAAGTAACACACGAGATGTAAATTTCGATATATAATAAAATAAATACTCAATTATAGTTTATGTAAATCCTATTGTACCTATTACCATGTGTATATTAATCCTATTATACCCTATTACCAAATATATACATATAACCTATTATACCCTATTACTAGAAATATATATATCAAAATATTCTTTATTTATGTACAATATTAAATTTTCCGGAAAATATTCACAATACAATTTAATGTCAGAATTATACAATTTACGGAACGATACGCTCCTTAGCAACTTATCCAAATTGGTCCGAAAGTTAGTTTCCTTGATCGGGAAATTCCTTTGACAATCCTACAGTAAGTATTTATTCCTTACGAGCATCAGGAACAGCTCGTTATGCTAATGATCGACTCAGCCCCAACAGCACGATCCAAATTTGTTATTTCCAGATGAGTGATGGGTGAGACAAACGCGCCAGTCGTCACCGTCACGATGCCTCCCACACTTCCTGTTTGATTTAAGCCTAAAGGGGCTAACTTAGCTACACGATTGTCCTTTGGATTTGCTCCCGCAATCGGCACCCTGAAAATGACAATATAAATTTGTATTATACCATCATCGTTTTTCATCAACTAATTAGTGACAATAAATTATCCTAACACTAATACTAACATTAATAATAATAATAATAATAATAATAATAATAATAATAATAATAATAATAATAATAATAATAATAATAATAATAATAATAATAATCCCCCCCAACCTCGCACACATAATATTTATAAACCGGCAAAAATGATATAATAGAATCTAATACTCGAATCAGTCAACCCAATGATATTAATAATCCTAGCTAGGTATAATATGATAACCACTAGTGCTCATGGCCCCTAAATATCGAATATAATAACGGAAATATAATAATAATAATAATAACCATAATTTTTATTCAGTAATTTTCATAAAAACAATAAAATAACAAAAATAAAAATTATGATAAATAACAATAATAATAATAATAAATAATATATATATATATATATATTTAATATTTAATATAATAATAATGAAAAATATTAATTAAATAATAATAATAATAATTGATTAATATAAATAATAATAATAATAATAACCGCCATAATTTTTTATTCGGTTAATTTCCTCACCATATATTCACATCACACTATAACTTCGTCTGGTCGCTCTATATAGTTTAAATCCTGGCGCTATAAATTCCGATTATACCTACACGGCCTGGTGTTCCCGCACCGACCCACA
>JABUQX010003510.1:10000-15000 GCA_015478945.1 Trachelipus rathkii | reverse complement strand
TTATACATATATATATATACATAACATATATATATACTTATTATATCTATATATTTCATATATTTTTCCCCTTATTATATATTATTATATATACTATTATTATTTATATTTTATATTATTCTTATTGTTACATAATTTCATCTTTAACTATTTATACCTATATTATATATATATATCATATTATTACCCTCCTATATTTTATATTTATATTCTAGTAACATATAATATATATATATATATATTCTACTCATATTTTTATATATATATTATTATATATGATATTTTGATAGTATAATTATAATATATATATATATAATATATATATATATATATATATATATAATATACGTATTATATATACTATATATATAATATATATATATATATATTAATCAGGCTTTTTCTGGTATGTATATATTTAGTATGATATATAAACATAAAAATATTAATAATTCATAAACAAAAGTTTTGCTTATTTCATTTATCATTATTTTTTCATAGGCATTTTGTACCAAAAATTAAAATGTTACAATTCACCCCACATGCAGGGGCGCTACTATTCTTCTTAAACATATTTTTGGAAAGTAACGTCGTGGCGGTTTATTATAGTTATCAACCCGGGAATATGTAGGGGCAAGGATAGGAGTCATAGGGCTACTACGTTAATTTTTTAACTAGTTATGTTTGAGACGAATAACAAAGGAATTTTTTCGAACGGTCTGTAAAAGAATAGTTCAAAATAAAAAAATGTCTCAACAAATTTATAAAATTTTTTATATATATATATATATATATATATATATATATATATATATATATATATATTATATTATATATATATATAATATATATACTATATATATATATGATATTATATTATTATATATATTATAATACTATCCTATTTATATATTTAAGCTATAAATATATCGCGAGAGGTAACTGATGCAAGGTTAAGATTACCGCTGGGATTAATGAAAGTGTTTTCTCTATGGTTTATTTTACACGTTAAATGAATGGAATACTTATATAGTTCTTTGTCCAATTGGTCAATTAATGTAAATTTTCATACTATAATTTAATAAACCTCCAAACACTTTAACTTAATATGGAAAACACCTATTAACTCAGAATTGGCCACTCTCATGTTGGGACTACCTCTCTTCACCGATGATTCTCAACAGAATCCCGACTCTAAGTGACCGGTTTCCACCAAGGTGAGGACCCGGCATCTAGGTTCACTATTTATAATTCACCTGTTCTTACAGTTGGTTAACTTAAAAGCCATTACCAGTTCGCGCCTCGCCCACCATAGCACTCTATACAGAGCTTTTATGTATGGTGTACATGAGGGTAAGTATGTCCGCCCTCTATACATATGATGATGCACCTTATTTCTGTATATATAAACAGAGATCGAAACAAATCAATGCGCATTTATATAATATATATATTATATATCATATTATATTATATATAGTATATATAATATAATAATATATATATATATATTATATAATTAATATTTATATATTATATATATACCTTATATTAATATATAATATATATATTTATATTAATATATTTCAAATGTTATTCCAGAGTTTGCCTATAATAAGCTGAGTGAGTATGCTATATTAATTAATATTGTATACCGTTTCAATAACTTCATTTCTGCCATATTCATTATACTAGTTATATTATATAGTATATATATATATATATATTTATTATATAACCAAGTAATAATGGAATAGTTCATTTGCAAGAAATGAAGTATGAGATAACGATATACTTGAAAATATTAATTAAGCTATCGCATACTCACATCACTTTATAGGCAAATGGAAATAAAACCATTATGTTAATATTATATATACTTATAATATGTATATATATATATATAATATATATATATATTATAAGTTAATACTATATAATTATATTATATTATATCATATATTATATATAATACTATATATATATATAAATATATACTACTATATAATACTTATGCGCTTTATATTTTGTTATGTTTCCATCTCTGTTATTAAATATAATACATAAAATAAGTGGGTGCCACCACATTAATGTTATAGAGGGGCGGAACAATATCTATACCCTCATGTTACACCAAAACATTAACATAAAAGCTTTGTAAAGTAGTTGACCTTATGCGATTGGCACGAAGGCGCGAAACTGTATCAAATGGTCATATTTTAAATTGTAACCAAAGGAGAAATAAAAAACACCCCCCAAGTGAGGGGGTGAATTTTTTTTTTAACATATATACAATATATAAATATAATTTATTTATTCTAGCTAATAAATATAATATATAATCGTATAGTAATTGACTAGATGCTCCGATAGTACTAGTAAGTAGTCCTCACCTTGGGCACTCTTTAACCAGAGCTTTTATGTATGTGCTGTACATGAGAGGTGTAAGTATATGAGTCGCGCCCTCTTACATATTGTGCACCTTATTTTGTTATATAAACAGATGAGAAACCAAATATAATAGCGCATATATATACTATATATAAAATATAGATAATATTTATAATATATTAATATATATATATTAATAATACTACTTCTCACTCGTAAATATATATATATAATATATAATATTATTATACTATATATATTATTGATAATCTCCGAATTAATTCGCTATATTTGTTCCATCTCTGTTTTATATATATACAAAAATAATTGCACAAATATTGAGAGGGCGGAAACATTACTTACTCACTCATGTTACACACATACCCCATAAAAGCTCTGCTAAGAGTGACTCCCATGCGTCGCCGGCGAGGCGCAACGTAATGGCATTTTTACGAGTAAACCAATTAGAGAACAGGTTGAGAAATTTAAATGTGACTAGATGCCGGGTCCTCAACCTTGTGGGAACCGGCATTAGTCACATTTAAATACCTGTCTCATTGGTAACTTAAAATAGCATTACTCGTTACGGCTGCTCGCCTCACCATAGGGCACTCTTAAAGCTTTTATGTATATGTGTGTACATGAGGGTAGTATGTCCGCCCTCTTACATTATGTGAGTGCACCTTATTATTGATATATAAACAGAGATGAACCAAATAATAGCGCATATATTAAATATAATATTTATTATTAATATAATATTATATAGTAATATATATATTATAATATTATATATATATATAGAATTAATATATATATATTATAATTTATATATATATATATTATAATATTATATAATATATATATATATATAATTCAAATGTGTTATATTTTCCAGTTTGCCTATAAAGTGAGTGAGTGTAATGCTATATTAATTAATATTGTATACGTTCAAACTTCTTTCATGCCATATTTCATTTAACTATACTGTATTATAATATAATATATATTATTATATATATATATATATATACTATAATGTAATATATATATATATATATATATATATATATATATAATATATATATATATATATAATATAATATATATATATATATTATTTGTATAAATATATTATATTTAATATTATATATAACATTTTGTATTTTTATGCCTGGAAAAAGTTTGACTTAAAATATTATTATTATTATTATTATTATTATTATTATTATTATTATTATTATTATTATTATTATTATTATTATTATTATTATTATTATTATTATTATTATTATTATTATTATTATTTAATTAATTTATTTATTATTATTATTATTGTATATTATTATGTATTATATTATTATATACTTATTATTATTATTTTATCATTATTATTATTATGAAAAAAAGTCTAGTATTCAGGAATCAAATTGAGAAAATTCTTTGCAAAAGAACACTTGAAAATATTGGAACAAATTTAGAGCACTAATGGAATTAAAGGAGGAAAAAGTGTGAAAGATTATTACTATCTCTGTTTAAGATAATTGTAACTGTTACCGTGTTATTGTAAAGTTGTGTTTAAAAGAAATTGTTTGAAAGTGTTAATTATTTTTAAAGTAAATTATTTAAAATCAAAAAGTGTTGTTTGCTTGATTATTAAATTATTAATCTAAGTCTAATTTTGATTGCAGACGATACTTGATTAGGCTAATTAAATATTTGGGGTTTCAAAAAAGTGGTTGCCGAGTTTTAAACTTTTAACAACTTGTGAATTTTTTTTTTATTTCATTGGTACTTCTATAAACTACAATGAAGTGCCTTTTTTTTTTTTTAAAGAAAATGATTCTGAGAAATCGTCATTCTCGATTTAATATTAGTTATCGATTTTTAAGGTTAGTATTTTATCTACCCTATTTTTTTTTTCCATTTACCTTGCTTATGAGAAGCGGGTTTAGTAGTTTTGGGAATTATGGAGCTGAACGTAATATATCGAAAAATCGATTTTCTTTTCCGATAATCGTTTTTTTCATATTTTTCCTACCCATGCGTGATGACGTAAACAGCGTTGCCATATCTAATGCTTTCGATTTAGGCCCGAAAGCTCGTAAAGGTTATGATAAGATTTTTTAAGTAGACACAGATTTACTGTGTAACTCTGTATTAACAAAACTTATCATAGCCTGGACTTATTGGGTCCTAAGCCGAATCTAACATAAAAAAAAACTTTTTTTTTTTTTATGAGGCAGGTTGCATCAGAAGTCGATCGAAACATCGATTATCGTTAAAAAATCGATGTTTTTATATTACGATTAGCTCCACAATTACCGGAGTTTTTTTATATCATTAAAATTCAAAAGATTAAACATATTTGATGCGGTAAATATTAAAATTTAAATATTTTCTTTAACATAATTTTCTATCGTGGAATACGAGATAACACAAGACTGACAGAGCGAAAAAAAAACGAAAATTTTCTTCGTTCGCTCGATTGAGTCTAGCTTTCGCTTTCAAGAACTTCAAAATTACCTTTCCAAAAGTACGTTAAATGCCAATAAAAGAGTATAAATAACATATTTTCATTATGGTTTCAAATAAGTATGGAATTTTTA
>JABUQX010003510.1:0-5000 GCA_015478945.1 Trachelipus rathkii | reverse complement strand
ATAAAGTGTTCTTTCCAATTTTTTTACTTTTATTTCATACGAGAACTTGTTAATATTAATTAATACGAGTAGTAATACCGTTATAGTAAGGAAATAACAATAAGGCAAAATTCTTATAAAACAAAAATGTTCGAATCCATGCAATCGATATGTATATGGAAGTGGATGCTGATAACAGACATGATCCTTTTTTCCTTTAGTTGTTACCACCACTCACGGGCAGAGGCATATTCAAGTAGGGGGTGTTGTACACCTCAAAAATTCACCAACTAACGTAAAATACGCAGATGAACACAGACGCAGGCTTTAAAGTTAGGGAGATTAAATTCAGCAGGAAACACAGAAAATGGAAGAGAATTCCACAGAACAGAGGTGGCAGGAAAGAAGGAAGCACCTCAGCGAAATAGCCTTGAGTTGCCAATGTCAACACAAAATTCATGCGCAGACACAGCACCCCTTGTGCTACGAGAGCATCGTAAAGGTGGTGGTGCGCTAGAGATAAGTTACCTCGAGCACCTGCCGCTGCGGTACCTATAGAAAAGATATAAAGCACCAACATCGCGTCGCAAAGACAGAGAGTCAAGTGAACTGGAAAGTACAGAACAGTTTTCAAGCCTTTTTGCCTTTAACTCGACCATACCTTAAAGCCGGGTGAAACCAGAGCCCCACCCTGATATGAGAGCAGTACTCCATACAAGGGCGGATGAGACCCTTGTATAGCTGGAGTAACTGAGAAGAAAAAAAAGTCTCGCAGTTTAAACAGAATTCCCAGTTTCTTTGAGGCCGCCTAGCAACCGTTGTGATGTGAGGTTTCTAAGACATTTTTTGTTTATGCTAAGGCCAAGGATGTTTATATTGTCAACAGGAGAGATGAGAGAAAGAACCGTCGGAAAGAGATAGGAAAAGTTAGAAGGTCTTAGAGAGGGAGATTTGTAGAAGTTGGGTTTTTATAGAATTGAATTTCACAAGTTTGAGACGACCCCATCCGGAAATTCTACCCAGATCTGCGAGAAGAAACTCGGAAAGGTTAAGACGAGAGGCAATTAATTCTAGAAGCAAAAGATGGAGCACAATTGAAATGAGTTGAAGAATTAATGGTCGAGTCTGCGGGCATGAGGATAGATTAGATGTGCGGTGAGTGAAGATTCATAATGAAAAGTAGTAATAAAGTAGGAGATAAGACAGAACCCTTAGGAACACCACTATTAACAGAAAAAGAAGTCGCCCCATCAAGAACAGCCGATATTGAGCGATTTGAAAGAAAAAACTAGACTAAGTAGCAAAGAGGAAGGAGAAACCCAAAGGAGGGAGCTTGGAGAGCAGTGACGCGTGCCATAACCCGGTCAAAATGCTTTGGATATGTCAAGCGCTACCACGCAAGTCTCCCCGTAGTTCCTGAGGGCGGAAAGCCATAAATCAGTTAGATAGGAAAGTATATCGCCAGTAGACTCGAGCGACGAAAACTACTGGCGATCGGAAAGAAGTGAATGAGATTCCAGATGTTCTAAGAAAGGAGAGGTTAAGAAGTGTTTCAAAGATCTTGGCGAGTAGAATACAAGTTGAGAGCTGTGGGAGATAGCTAAGAAGATCAGAGCGGCTTCCCTTTTTCGGGAATAGTGACATGTGCGTGCTTCCAACACGTTAAGGGAAAGTGTTATATGAGACAAGAATATAGATTGAAACGAGGGCGGTCAGCGCCGGAAGCCACACCCCCTCAAAACTCGGGGAGGAATAGCCATCCGGGCCACCCGCCTTCCTAACGTTTATAGATTTCAGGAGCCCGTGCACCCGATCAAATGTAATCACGGACAAAGGCATAGGACACCTGAGACGAGGAGGAAGAGGAATGTCAGAATCTTCCAGGGTTGAGTTACAGGAAAATAGGAAGGCCGGAAGAGATGACCTTTTCACTTGGAGAATTAGCAACAGAACCATCAGATCGAATAAGAGAGGAGAAAGGCAGATTTGCAGAATTTGACAAGATATTTTGGCAAGAGACCAGAAAGATTTGTTCAGTAGGAGAACCAAGGAGGTTAGCGCATTTTCGTTTGATGAAAGCCCGCTTTGCCCGTCGAAGAGTATCCCTGCGATGATTTTTAGCTGAATGAAAATTAGCGAAAGTGATAGGAGAACGATAATTTTTCTAACCCCGATACGCACTGTCTCTAGCCTGAATGGCCAAAACAAGGCACGATCGAACCATGGTATTATGAGGAGAGAAAGATTTAGGCGAAGAAGGAATGAACCTGCTCATCCCATCAACGAATTACAGCTCCCTCCTTATCGGCAGAAGCGAAGCGTCACCAGAGTCAAAGCAATCATTCCAATTATAGGTTAGCATAGAAGCGAGCGCAGAAGCAACGGCCCGATCAAAGTGCCAAAAAAAAAACGCATAGGGGGCAGAATGGAGCCGTTGGAGAGAAAGTATTAATATTAAGAAAAATTGTGCGTCAGATACCAATAGGAACGAAGTGGTTATTATAGAGAGAGAAGAACTATGGGGAAACATAGGTTCAAGTGTGTTCAAAAATTGGTTGGGACGATCCGAAATGTGTGTGGGTTCTTTAATTAGTTGCTCCAGATCTTTGAGAATGCTGAATATTCGCCTCCTCCCAGCTAAATCAGTATGCAGAGAGACCTCCAACCATTTCAGTGTTGGTACATGTGAAAAATCCCCTAAATAGAGGACCTCAGTATTTTGATGAGAAGATATAACAGTCTTGTGAGGTAGTAAGAGTATTCAAAAAGGCTGTGAAAATCTGTTCTGTTAGAGAACCAGTAGCAGATAGAAGCGCACAAGATTATGCTAGTAGAAGAAGAAAGATTTTAAGCCACAGAACATCGAAGTTAGGAGATTCGAGATTCTCGAGACGTGTTACAGGAGTGTTTATGTTTTACAGACAGGAGTGTTTATGTTTTACAGACGGAAATTATGAAATAAGTTATAGTTGGATATATTAAACGAGTTAGAGGATCTTAGACAAGAACAAAAGGTTAGGGTTAGAGTTAGAGAGGTGGTATTCCACGGATGCAATTTAGAGTGTAAGTCCGCGAATGTGGTGAAGTCGATAGAAAGCCCACGCCTGTGCAAATCTGCCATCAGACATGCGCACACAACCACAACTAAACAAACACAACAGACAAAAACAAACAGACAAAAACCAAAGGTGAAATCAGGATAAAATTGTTCGTACGCTAAAACCTAAATTTTAAACCGGAAATTTTAAAACGCTAAAACCGTATTTACAGTAAATAGGAAAAATCTAGATTGTTAAAAACACTAACGCACCCCCACAAGTTTGCTTACAAAAAAAAGAAAAAAATAATATTAATCAACATAAAAGCAGAAGCAAAAGAAGAAGCAGAAGTTAAAACGAAGACGAAAAAGAAAATATAACCTATTACTAGCTGAACTCGAATTATTTTGATAATTGCACAATCCTAAACTCTGTAACTACAACCTGCTGTCATAAACTAAAACGCTAAAAAAAATGACATAAAAAAATAATAAATTAAAGATTAAAACGAAATACTTATCATTTAACACGTTTCTTCGGCTATTATTAAAACCAAGATCCTAGCATTAATTAAACCTAAAACTGGAACAGAATGAACCGTTAAAAAATTTTCAACTTTCAAACTATATTTAACTTAAAAACATTTGATGTAAGTAATTATATTAATTAAAGCCATTATACCAATATGATTAAACCACTGATGCACATAAATAAAGATAAACACACAACTAAGAACTTGTATAAAAAATAACACACAAATACACAACGGAGCAAGCACCAACATATCCTTCCACCATGATATACAGCCTTACTATATATATATATATATATATATAATAAATATATATATATATACATATAACAAAATATATATATATATATATATCATATAATATAATATTATATAAGTAGTATGTAAAACGGGGCTACCAGCCCACCCCCT
Organism: Trachelipus rathkii; assembly: GCA_015478945.1. Taxonomy (NCBI): domain Eukaryota; kingdom Metazoa; phylum Arthropoda; class Malacostraca; order Isopoda; family Trachelipodidae; genus Trachelipus; species Trachelipus rathkii. Next base: position 1,040 of record JABUQX010003510.1, on the reverse strand, counting down.
CGTTTCACTCGGAGGTGTCCCGGAAGACGCTTCGCTCCCCGTTTTACATACTACTTGTAAAGGTTTGTTTACGGGAGTGAAGTTGGAAAGATGTTTTGGTCGGTGAAGATGTGATGTATATTTTTTTGATTTTGTTACGAGGCCTACCTCCTCATTTCGCTCGAAGGGGTTACATCGCTTATTTAAAAATTGACTTATAATAAAAAAATCTTTAATAAATATGGAAATATTGTGTTCATTACACAAACACGAAACTAACGAAAATTGTAAATCGTGCAATTTTTTAAAAAATATTGAAATAAATAATAATAATTCTAAGTATTATTGTGAAGCTTCTCATTCACAATATACGCAAAATAATTATAATAAACCATTAAAATATTCACCAAGAATATATTTAGAGAAAGTTATTGATAAATATTACAAAAACAATGAAGATATAAAGAAGAATTATGATAAATTATTAAATCTCAACGATAATTTAGAAGAGACATTTCAACAGGAGATAAAGAATTTCAAAAGAAAAAATTCATTTAATGTTCATTTTAAAATTTATAAATTACTACAATTATGTGGTGTCAAATGTAATATATCTGATTTTCAGAAAGTTTCTAATAAAAGAGAAATTACATTAAATGAATACAATGAAATGTGGAAAAAAATATGTGAGATTAACAAATGGGAGTTGGTTGAGTAAAAAGGATATTTGCATTATATTTAAAATTTTAAATATAATATTTTTCCTTTTAAATTTAGCTAGTCTGAATAGTTATCATGTGAATAATCATCATCTGAATCATAATCACTTTCAAATATTGTTTTTGTTTTTATCGATCCATCAACTATCCCTATCAATGTTTTTAGAAACCTCACATAGTTAGTATATTTATTTAAAATGTCTCCTAATTCTTCGATATTTTCACTATCAAAAGTTTCTAGATCAATGATTTCTTTCAATCTATCAATGTCAATCCCATTAATTTTTGAGAGATTTTGAATAGTGTTCATTTATTATAGAGAAAAAAAGATTTTGATTACTT
>JABUQX010003509.1:0-22138 GCA_015478945.1 Trachelipus rathkii | reverse complement strand
GCCAGGACAAACCGTGCGTAAAATGACTTGTACAACTTGCGCAAGCTTTAAAAAACTTTATTTAAATTTGCGATGGGCAAACTTGCAAAAAGTACCGTAACAAGCTTCAGCAGAGTTACACATACGACAACACACATCATATACACACAAAACACACCGTCAACACATTACACACACACAACACACACACAACGCACAAACACACACATATATAATATATAAAATATCTATATATATATAACTATATAAATACTATATAATTATATATAATATAATAAATAATATATATATATTATAATATTAAATAATATATATATATAAATCTATACAACTCCCAGACAGCTTTCACCCGTCCAATAGTAACACCACCCCGAGGCCACCGTTTCATATAAATGAATAAGATTATATTAAGGTTTATATGCAGGTATTATCAGCCGATAGGGCTATTCAATCGACAAACAGACCAAAACCGAAGGTTTTGTCTAATGTTTGGTTGTGTTTGTCTATGAGATTGTTTGTGTCTTGTCATGTTGTTTTATTATTATTATATATTGATTATATATCGAGGAAATTATGATCACGAAGTGATCATAATTTCCAGGTGTCTTGTGCTCCGACTCGACTAGCATCGACTCGACCCGACTCCGACTCCGACTCCGACTCCGACTCCGACTCCGATCGCTCCATCTCCGGCTCCGCTCCGGGCCGGCGGCGGTTCGTTGGGTCAACAACGTTAGTTAGGAGATTCTAGACTTTGAAGACTGATGATTCATTCATTATTATTTATTATATAATTATGATAATATTATTGGTATCATTATTATTATATTATTATTTAGATATATATATTATTTACTTTTTTAGTTTTTTTATCCACGCAGGTTGCTCTTCGCATCCAGTTCTGCGATCCCAACGATATATTCTGACATGGGTTAGGTTATCGTATCTGGTTAAAATCTGGAGGGGTGTTAGATGGGGATGTACCCTAGTCATATACAAAGTTACGTCCCCGTGGGTCCCCGAAGGGGCGCCCCCACCCCCTTTAAAAATCGAAGTGTTTGTAAATGGCTGAAATTGGTCGACCCAGAGGATCAGAGTTGAGTTTCTAAGAAACTGGTATGGAATCTGGTGGAGTTGCTCCGCACGCGGTGCTGAGCTCACTGAGCCCTGTCCCGAGTAGAATGCTAAACATTCGTATGAACACACAATCCTTGGTGGTTATAATAATTTTCAGCGCGGTGGTCCAATTGAATATATGATGGTTTATAAACTTAGGGGTTGCTAGGACCCCCCAGAAGGATCCCACCCCAAACATTACATATTTCACTTGGCAAACTGAAAATCGGTATGCACATGTTTCCGCTGAATGCGACGAGCAAGCGGGACGTAAAGATGATCGATTTTAAGGGTGCACACTATCCGAAAGCGGTGTATCACCTAGTCAGTGCTAATATTCGTTTCTACGTCCTTGAGGAGATACTCTTAGATACCCCGGGTGTAGACACATGACTGTGGTGCACCAGACGTTTTACTCACCCCAAAATCTGAAATATGACATAGAACAACGAAAACTTGACTATACAGCCTGTTTACGGTTGTATCTTAATGTATAACGGCGTAATAAATGACCGATGACCAAATTCGGCGACCCGCCCCCCAAATCCTAAATAATTACGCCTAGAACATTGAAACTCTGTATACACCTACCTCTATTTAACATTAGTCTAACTTTAAATCAGCAACAACCAACCATCCACTCGCACCCTGCCCGCCTGACCATTGTGATCTATTGACTATTGATCTATTGATCTTTTATCTATTGATCTATTGATTAAGGTCAAATTTATTACTAAAATGTCATTGTTTACATACCCCTAAGATCAGTAAATCAGCTAAATCAAGCCATCCACCTACCTCCTGTCCTCAATCCATGATCTATTGGATCTATTGATCTATTGATCTATTGATTATGGTCAAATTTTTTTTACTAAAATTGTCAGTTTTACATACCCTAAATCAGTTAAATCAGTAAATCAAAGCCACCCAACCTACCCTCCTGCTGTCCAATCATGATCTATTATCTATTGATCTATTGATCTACTGATCAATTGATCTATTGATCTTATGATTAAGGTCAAATTTTTTACTAAAAATTTTCATGTTTTACATACCCTAATCGATAACAGAAAGTCAAACCACCATCACCCACCCTTCCTGTCCAATCATAATCTAATTGAGTCTATTGATCTTATTGCATCTATTCGTCATCTATGTCGATTTTAAAGTCAAATTCTTTTACTAAAAATTGTCATGTTTATACATACCCTTAAGATCAGTAAATTCAGTAACCAAACTACCATCCCTCACCCTCCTGTCACCTTGACTGGTTGACTTTATCTATGATTCCAAGTCACATTTTGAGTATCATTTGGGATTAAAAATAAAATCAGTTCTTTAACAAAATCAATCAATAATGTTACGTAACAATAGTTTTCAATTAATAAAGCTACTTAGTCACCATCGTGAGACTATGAATATAAACACAACGACAAACCGTCATGGCCTTAACAAAAGTGTTCCACACTGAAAAACAGTAAGTAACTACGATAGCATACAAGGACGTAACCTATTCACTTTTGGCTTTGGGCCTCAGCCCGAAGTCTGAAGCCTTACCCCCTCTTTCGGAGTGTAATGCGCCCTACACCTCGTTGGGGGGATCCCCCCCTCTCAGATTCAACCCTTACAAAGGGCGCATCCCCCTGGTTATTCTCTCGGGATGGTCGGTGGATTGCTTTAGATACTCTTAGGTTAATAAACCTGTTTATTCGTAAGTAGGTACGTTATGTAAATATTACTATGACAGGATGAAATTAACCACTGATTTGATAGAGAAAGATAGTTTGTAAATAACTGTTTACCTGACGATGATCTGTTAAAACTGAAGATCTAGTTAATTTTGTGAGTAATGTTCAGCTATGCCGGATAATTTGTTAAGTCTACGTATTCATAGTTCGAATGATGTTATACTCGATATGTGAGACACTGATGAATATAGTGTCAATTCATAGTTCAGATGCTTGTATATTGAATGGTCACTTTGTTAGGGATTTTGTAGATAATACGTTCTTTACCCGTTGCTGATCCAAAATGATACTCGAATATGACCCGGAACCAATACGGTCGATGAATCATAACGGATGATGGATAGGGACTGAGAATGGGTGGTGATTACTGATTTACTATTTATGCTTAAAATCGAGTAACTATTACCGCTAACGTGATATTTATAAAGAACTATTTTTATCTGTATTCAGAAAAAAAAAAATTTATTTTTATGTTATGTTTTTGGCTTACAAAAACTTTGTTGTTTGCGATTATTCGCCGTGGATTATGATATTTAGACGAAGGTTATGATAATTTTGTTAAATATTACGTATTGATGTAAAAAAAACTTTGTTACATTAGCCAACTACTATTTTTGTCATATGCATTGCTAGACATGGTTATGGCTAAATTTTTTGTAAATATTACGAGTTAATGTAAAATTAACATTGAATATTTTTAGAGATATCTGAAAACAGTGTTAATACGTTTGACTTTTGTTTGCCATTTATGTATTTACGTTCGAGAGCGCGGGAGTTGTTTACATCTTAATAGGTATTCGGCGTAAGGTGTGTCAGTTTTCCATTGGTACAATATATTCTTAGTTCCTGTTATGATAATGTTAGCTTATTAATGTGAAAACATTGTTGCGTTAGCACATATTCGTTGGTAGGTATATAAAGAACTTATTTTTGTACGTTGTTATTGCTGTTGGTGTGTGTGTTGTTGTTGTTGTTGTAGTTGTTGTGTGTGTTGTGTGTTGTTGTTGTTGTTGTGTTGTTGGTGTTGTTGTCTAACGAGAATATATACCCTTTTGAGTTGATATGCTTCGTTCGTGCGTGTATTCTTGTTAACTTTCTTCTGATTTGGTTGAAAGAAGAATGAATCTCATTACATTTAAGGTTGTTTACGCATACGATTTCCGTCAGTAGGCCATTTTTCGCTTGCTGTACGATGCATCTCCTCTGATCCTAGAACCTGGGTATATTGTCACGAGGAGCTTCGGTTATCCCAATGACGTTTCATTTGTATACTTAATCGTCAACCGGGATGGATTACCGATACATTTCTTGTATATTCCATCAGAGGTTCAATAATAGACCTTTATTTCATTTGTGTTGAAGATTCATCATAGATTAATATTCAGCCGATGGATGAGGATAAATGTGTGTCACTCTGTATTATCGACTAGCAGTGAAATATCTAACTGCGAGAAAATAACGTGAGAGTTCTAATAGAGTAGATCGTTGTGTTCTCTCGTTACGATATTAAACCCTTGATGTACGCAACTACTGGAAACCCTTCGATTGTGTCCTTCAGACATACGCGTATAGGTTTCACAGTTCGACACATCTGAAAATATAACAGCATTGCTTAAAATAAAAAAACGAATTACTCGCCCATCTTAACGATGTACATACTTAGGACTTAATACTTATAGGCACATGCGTGTAATCTCATGAATTTACACAAACATGTGGTTTCCCGTATATATGAATACAGGAATGCTTTAATAACTATATTTGGATGAATTTACTTCTCTTTTGCTATGAGAGAATGAGTGCTGCCGAATCCAACATATGCTGAAAAATGTTTTAGTGCTGCTGAGGCATTTATAGTTACATCCTTTCAAAGGTGTTGAATTTTTAGAGAGAATATAGAAAAACTTACCCAAGCCCAAGCCTACTATATGTATATGATTATAATTTAAAATTAAACATTTTTAATATTTCATACGCTTTTTATGTACTATATAACGCTCTTTTCAATGAAGATTATATGTTATAAAAATGAAACTTGTTTATCCCTCCCTCGTAAGTCTCGCTTAAATATGTTATGTTCATAGATTAGCTTTACAGAGGGTAAAAATTACTTGTGTCGTTTTACCCATATCGATTTATGATGGTTAGTACGGTTATGTTAAATTTGTTAAATATACAGATTTACTGTGTACATTTACATCATGTTAGTTTATTGATGTGGAAACCTTGTTTACGTTAGAGTATATCGTGCATCAGTATGATAATTAACCCGATGTTGATTAACTTTTTGCTAAATTATACTGTGTCAGTGTAAGATAACTTAATTATGTAAGATATCCGTTGGAAAGTAACGATAGGTTACGTTTGCATGCTGTGTTAGTACTTACGGGTGTTAAAGTTGGAACTTTGTTAATGTTAACAGTTTATTCTGGTTGTAAGTTGTGTTAGGTTTGTCTTTGTACATTATTTTCTTTAGTTCATGATATTTTTAGCTTTATTGATGTGGAACCTACTTACGTTAGAGTATTACTCGTTAGCAGTATAATAACTTAACCAATGTTGGTGATAAATTTTATTTAAATTCTTAAAATGAACAATATAATAACATTTTTATGTTAGAGATATGCTGACAAAGTGTGAATAGTTACGTTTTGTATGCTAGTTAGTTACTTTACTGTTGTTAGTGTGGAACTTCTGTTTAAGCATGACAGTATTGTCGTTGTGTTAGATTCATAGGTCAGATGTGCTAGTAAGCTTTTATTAATATGAATAACTATTGTACGTCAACATCTTCGTATAATAGCAGAATTCTTTGTTATTAAAGAACTTGATTTTATGTTATGTTTATTCAACATGATACTCGAAAAATGCAACAATAATTTCAATAGATCAACAGATCAAGGATGAACATGGAGGGTGAAGGCATGGTAGTTTGTTTACTGACACTACTGATTTAGGGATATGTAAAACATGACAATCCCATTTTTAGTAAAAAATTGACTTAAATCAATAGATCAATAGATCAATAGATCAATAGATTCATGGATGGACAGGAGGGTAGAGGGGCGTATGTGGTTTATTACTGAGTTACTGATTTAGGCGTATTTAAAACATGACAATGTTAGTAAAAAATTTTGACCTTAATCAATAGATCGATAGCGATCAATCAGATCAATAGATCATGAGATCAATAGATCAATAGATCAATAGAAGCATCATTGATGTGAGAAGGTAGATGGATGGTGCTTGATTTACTGATTTACTGATTTAGAAGGTATGTAAAACATGGACAATTTCAGTACAAAGCAATTTGATCCTTACGTTCAACGCTAGCCTCAAGCCTTAAGATCAACCCCAGATCCTTCAATTTATTCAATAGCAGATCAATAGATCATGAGACAACTTGAGGGTATGGTCTGGGGTGGCTTGATTACTGAATATTACTGATTCTTAGTATAAAGAACATGAGCAATTTTTAGTAAAAAATTTGGAAGCCGTCAAATCAGTCGGTCCAACCTCAGTGGTAATGGAATCAATAGCAAGTCAATAGTCATCAAGTATGAGTCACATAACACTGGTCAGGGTAGGTGGTGGATGGTGTTTGATTTACTGATTAATGCTTTAGACTATGTAAAAGGTAGGTGTATACAGTTTCCGTTCAGGTCATATTTCAGGGATTCGGTGTTTTCTTTCCTGACTTAGGATTATTCGGGTTCTGATAATACCCTGCAAGTACCTGTTAGATACACCTAAAAAGGCTGTATATCATAGTTTCATTTTCTATTCAATATGTTCAGATTTTGGGGCATGAGCTAACCCCGTCTGGTGCACCCACAGTCAATTTTACACCCGGGTCATCTAAGATACATCCTCAGAAGGTTGATACCGAGTTTTCACCACTCTAGGTCGAATATTCAGATTGGGGCTGGTTCCTTCAAATTTGTAAAAAATCGATCATTCTTGCCCCGTAACACCTAAGATTCAACCTAAAAAGGTTGTATATCAAGTTCAGCTTCACAATCAATATTTAATGGTTTGGGTGGACCCTTCTGGGGTCCTAACACCCCTTTTTAAACTGTTTTCTTATAAACATCATATTCGAACTCTACGACCTCGATAACCCTTATAAACACACCAATATTGTTGTGTATACGAAGGCTTTTATTAACTCGGCACCCCGCGAGTGGCTCCAGCACGTGCCCGGAGCCAACCCTCCACAGATTCACATACAAGTATTTCTAGAAACTCAACTCTGAATCCTCTCACAAATTTTCTTTCGAGCTTCCAACATTTCGATTTTTTAAAGGGGTGGGGCCCCTTCCCGGACCCACGGACGCTAACTTTTATATGACTAACGGTACCTCCCCATCTTAACGACCCCTACCAATTACCCAGATACGTAACCCTAACCCATGATAGATAATATGGACTCAGAAACTTGGATGCGAGTGCAAACCTCGGTGGAAAAAATAACAAAAAATCTAAAGTCCATTAATAATAAAATAATAATAATAATAATAATAATACATAATATATAATTCTAATAAAATAATAATAATATATAATATACAGACAGAAAAAACACTAAACGATGTCTGAACCAAACCGAACCGACGCCGCGCCGAGCCCGAGCGAGTCCGAGTCCAGAAGTCGGCAGTACGGAGTCGGGTCATTACCCGAAGTCGAGATCGATCCGTCTTAGTCGGAAGAAGCTCGGTATGGTGTAGTCGAGTGGAGCCAACACACCTCGAAATTATTTGATCACTTCAGTGATCATAATTTCTTCGACGTAATAATAATAAATAATAATAAATAATACAAACAAACATAGACAAACACAAAACATAGACAAACACAAACAAACATAGACAAAACCTTCGGTTTTGTCTGTTTGTCGGATTGATAGCCCTTCGGGCTATCAATACCTCCATATAACCAATATACTCTCTATTCATTTATATAGAAAACGGTGGCCTCGGGAGTGGTCCTATTACTACTCCTGTCAGTTGGACCAGCATTTTCTTCTTCTGGCCCGAAACGCTTAACCTTAGATCACTCTAGAAAACCATTTCTCGACGCACATGGTTTCCGACGCCAGTCCTCGAGTAATTAATTAACACTCTCAGGTAGGGTTTTTGCCCTTTCAGTAGAACAAGCTAGATTCTTCTTCCATTAGGCCTCAAAATCGTTCTCCCAGAGCTTTCCAGAGGATCTTGCTTCTAGACAAAAGATTCTAAAGCTGCGTTCCTAAAGAGTTAGTACAAGCAAAGGGAAAGGACCGGGTTGCTAACCCTGTCGCCCTATAACCATGCGAAGAAATATCTTCCTATAATCCGACTTCGGTGAAATATTAATTATAATATATATATATATATAGTATATATATATATATATTTATTAGATATATATCTATAATATATAATATATATAAGATCACTTATTATATATATATATATATTATATAATTATATAATATAATTATATATATGACAATATAATTATAATATATATATACATATAATACATATATATTTACTAGTAAATATATATATAATATAGTATATATATATATATTATATATATTATATATTATAATATATAATATATTAATATATATAAATATATACTATATATATATATATATATATATAGTGTAAATATATATACTATAATTAACTAAAAAAATGCAATCAATAAAAATTCAATATTAAAATATAATATATAAATTAAATAAAAAAATATAAAATTATTTAAATATTATTTTCATTTCAAAATTTTTATTATATAGTTAGTAATATTATTATTATTATTATTATTATTTTATTATTATTATATTATATATTATATGATCTATATTTATTAATTATTATTATATTATTATTATTTATTATTAATAATGATTATTTATTATTACAGTATTATTATTAATATTACTTATTATTAATTATTATTATTATTATATTATTCATTCATTATTACTAAGCATATATTATGCATTTATTATTATTATTATTATTATTATTTTTCGAAGTTGGATTTTTGATTTTTTGAGATTCGAAAAAAAAAATTCAATTTGATTTTCTTGATTTTTTGGGATTTTGATTTCTTTGAAATTGGTGACATTCACGCCGAAATACTAATGTGTAAACAAACTTTTTTTTTTTTAAGTTTTGATATGGTATTATTTTTAACCCTACGGCCCTAGTCTGAGATCAAAATCTTAAAATAGGCCCTTTAGACTATGACAAAATGAAAGAGCAACATTAAGAGTGTTATTTGTAATTTGATGAATATGTACATCAGAATAAAAAGAAAACAATGTTCTAAACATGAATCTATTGTAGAACATATTAATGATAGATGCAGAAATTATGTAACAGCGAATGTCTTCCTATGATATTATTATTATTATATTAATTTGTTATTTCTATGAAATACTCTTCTATGTTTAATATACCAAAAGATATATAATATAGTAATAGTATTATATATATATATATAATATAGATATATATATTATAATTTATATTATATATTAATTATATTATATATACATTATATATATATATATATATACTATATATATATATATATATATATATATAATATAATAATATAAGCAAAAAATCAAAAGCCAAAAATATCATGATTTTGAGCAAATCAAGTAAAAACAGTGAAAAAAATCAATTGATTTTCCGTGAAAAATCCTTTAATATTATTATTATATTTATTATTATATTATTATAATTATTATTATTATTATATTCATATTATTAATATTATTATTATATTATATATTATTATTATTATTATTATTATTATTATTTATCAAATATGTATCATATTATTATATTATATTAAATCATATATATTATATATATAGTATAATATATAAATAGCTATAATATATATATATATTACTATATATATATATATATATATATATATATGATATAGTACTATATAATATAGTAATATTATAAAAATATATATATATATATATATATATATATACGATATATATATAATTTATATACAATATTATAAACTAGTATATAATATATATATAATATAATAAAATATTATATTATATATATAGTTAATATACAGATATATTAGTAATATATATTATCATATATATATAAAATATATTCATATATATAATATATATAGTATAACGGTTAATATATACAAATTCAATATATTATATTACTATATATAATTACTATAAATATAATATATTATATATAATATATTTAATATATATATATATATAATATATATATATATAAATATATATAATATATATATATATTATATATACTATATATAATATATATATATATAGCTATATATATAGTGATATATTATTATACTTGATATATATATATATATAATTTTATAAATCCAATTTAATATAATAATCAATATTAATAATAATATAATAATAAATAATGAATAATAATAATATATCTAATCAATAATACATTAAATAATATAATAATAATAATAATTTTATATAATAATAATACTCCCCTGCGCTATATTTGTAAAGACTAAAAATTATTTCCGCATCCAATCAAATGTATAGACTACATGCGTTCATAATGTTGGTTTTAGTCAGTGGTGAAGCACTTGAAACTTAGCATACAAGTATCAAAAATATCGAAGAATAGAGTCGGTATATAAACAGACGTCATGCAGTTATGGTCTGGTAGCAATTAATAAAATCAACAGTCACAAATCCGAAATCTAAAATGTAGTTAGATTAATGTCATAAAATCAAAATATCCGAGAGTCAAATAAATCACAAAGATCTTGTATCAAATCTCGTCGAGCATGCGCTACCGTGATGCAAGTGTTTGCAAAAAAAAAATTTGTCTTGCTTTGTATTTGGTAAAACAGCACGTTTTGATACATTAAATTCAAATCACACTTGCGGAAATTCTTGGCAAAGCTTCCCTATAGCAAATCTTGCAAGTTTGCACATCTCGTTATAGCAAAATCCTTGTGTTCATTATTTGATAACAATCTAACAATGCGTACTGGATAGAGCTGCCGCACGATTCTTTCAGAACACTGTTTGCCGGCAAAGTACTGAAAGAGTAAATAGCATTTTTAGTGAGTGCCAAAGAAGTCATATAGAGGAGAATAAATCAAAGACATTGGAAACGCCAATATAATGGTCAAATTAATGTGAAATTTTCAGTGTAATGGCAACAATTCAAACATTGTATTTATTTGAAAGTAACAAAGTAATAGCGAAAATGTATCTCTGTCATGTTCAATTACTAAACTTTGTATGTGTTTTTAAATTATGTTTATTTTAATTATGATATTTTTTTAGATATTAGAACTGTATTAGAATTATATTATAGTATTGTTTTTTATATATATGTTCTTTCAGAACCTGATGCTTAATGTTGTTTGTTCGCTGTAAATAAAATCGATTTGGCATCCTAGTCTCTCTAAATTCCCCACAACATTGATACGATCTTGGTCATGAAATTACATAGGATTCTTCGTAACTAGCGAGTAAAGGATGTGCAAATCATATAGCCTTGTTGGTTACGAAAGAACAAAATCAATCAACTATAGTACGTACATCAATAGTCTATGGAATAAAAAGAAGTACATTTCCTATTATAAGTTTTGAAAAATTCGCGCAACATAAAATGAGAAGACAATTCATTGCAAAGACACAATAGTCCTTTCAAGAAATTCATAGTCATCTGAAAAGAAAAAGATGTCCTTGAGCCAAAGAAAACGGAATGATTGCAACCAACCATCCAACGCACAAAAGAGTGGCCCGATATTACATTCTCCCCGCTTCGGCTTTTAAACAAGCAATGGAGAAAATATATGAAGTGTTAAATTGAAAGTGTTAAAATTTAAAATTTATTATTTAATAAAGGGTTAAATTAAAAGTTAAAAGTTAAATAAAATAATAAAAAATGAAATCTATATAGTGATTTTGCCATTTTGTGACTATGCCAAATATTGCTTATATCGAGTAAAATAAATTAAAGTATTTTAATCTCCATAAATATAATGTTTATTAAAATAAAATGAAATTTGAAGTGGAAATATATATATTATAATATAATATATACCTACTATACTATTATACTATACTATATATTATCTATATACTATATATATTATATATATATATATATATATATATATAATTTATATATATATATAATAATATATATATTTCACTATATATAATATATACTATATTATATATGTATAGATATTATATATATATATATTATAATATATATATATGATATAATTATTATATATATAATATAATATATATATATATATATATATAATATATAATATATATTATATATATATAGTTATATATATAATGATAATATATACAAAACAAGAAATAATAAGGTTAAATAAAATAAAAAGAAATTATTACATTAAATAATTAATAAAAAATGCTATTTTTGATAGATAAATAAAGTTGTATTCAAAGTTCCAATCACAATAAATGCGCAATATGTGCCAAAGTGACGCAATATGTAACGTCACAAAAAATTGAGAAACTCGTAAGAGAAAATAAATGAAAAAATATATGATAAAAAGTTTCAAAGGTATTTTAAAGGTTTTTTTTATAAAATAAATTATAAGAGTCGCATGGCAAGGTCGCTGGTTCGAATCCTAGTTCGGCATCCTAGCGTAGACCAGATTACCTAAAGAAGTTCTGTCCCTCCTTGATAGTGGCCATTGCCCGTGAGGTGTGAACTTTAAAAAAAAAATAATAAAAAAAAAATAAATAATAAATTTTTTTAGTGAGTTGCGAATTGATAAAAAAATTATAAATTCTCTTGGAAACTTTTGTGGTAAGAGGTAAGGAAAGTAAGCTCTAAAGAACAAAGGTTGCCACAATTATTTCTGCAAAAGCAGTTGCAATGTTTCATTTTATTTTTTTATTATTATTGTTGCAAATGGTTTAGAATATATTGAATTAGCGAATAAAGAAGAATAGTTAATTAATATATTCAAAGACATGAATATTACAAAAATATAATCTATAAATAAATAGTAATTTTTTTAAATTTGAGGTTTTATACTTTTATAGTATTAAAAGAAAGAAAATTTAAATTTAAAATTAAATTTAAAATAGTAATACCGATGGAAATGGTTTTATATATGAAAGAAAACTATATGTGCAAAGACTAATTTGTATAATTTTGAGAAAATTTGAGTAAAAATATTTAAACACTATATAATATACTAAAAACAAAGTGAAAATTTTAGAAAAAGACTAAAATATTTCAATAATTTAGCACTTTAATTTAAATATTTAACATTTTATTTTTATAAAAAAATACTATTCAAATAATAAATTACTTTACATTTTTGTTTACAGATGGGTGTGTTCTTTGTTATCTTTTCTCTTATGCATGTAATGACCTTGTGTAATGCATCTATATATATATATACACTACTACTATATACAAGATACCTTACAATTATTTTATCTATATTTTGAGATATTTATTGATATTAGATTTATATATATATATATATACATATATAGTATATATTATATATATAATTATATATCAGTATATATAATATGTATATATATATATATATATATAATATAAATATTATATATAATATATATATAATATTATATAGTATATATATAATATATATATATATATATATATATATTAGGTATATAATATATCAAGCGACGCCTGCACTCGTGCTACTCGTGCTCAGCACGAGTGAACATTAAGAAACGATCTATTCTTTTTCGAATTAGTTTTCGTTAAATTCTCTTATTTTTTTGCGGAAGTTGGTGAATAAAAAATATTTATGCAAATTAAAAACGAAAAAAGTAAGAATAACCGCAATTAAATAACGCTTTTAACTCATTAAAAATGCGGCAGTCATCCCACTATCGATTTCCGAGTTATCGGCTTTCGCAATTTAGATTATTTTAAATATTAAAGTAAATCTCGAACAATCGACTACAAAAACGTTAGACCTAGAAAAAGAAAAACGTTTTATAAGATGAACTTAAGTAGTAATATATATATATACCTATATATATATTACTATATATATATATTATTATATATTATATATATATATATAATAATATTATATATATAATACCACTATATATATATATATATTAATATATATATATATAGTATTAATATATTATATATATATGGCACATTTAATTTTTTTTTACTAAAGTTAAAGTTAAGGTTAAAGTTAATTTTATCGATATATAACTATGGAAAATTAAGTTAAGTTAGTATTGTTAAGGTTATTTGGTTAGATTACGTTAGTTACCCAAAAAAATAATGTATTACCCTAAAATATTGAAAAATACCGATAAACATTAATTATGATTTTCGCTCCTGGAGTCAAACACTTATATGTAGAACTTATATTATATATATAATATATATATATATACATATAATATACTATGAATATAAATATATATAACGGTATTAGATGATATAATAATATATATAACTTATTATATATATATGATATATATTAAATATATATATATACTATATATATAATATAATACATATATATATTATATATATATATATATAAATATATATATATACTATATATATATATAGATCAGTATATATATACTATAATATATATATATGTATATAGTATATAATATATAATATACACACATATATATATATTAAGTATATATATATAATTATATATGTAATAAATCTATATATTGTGATGTACATAGATTACTGATATCAAAGTGACAAGGATATTGACAAAGTAATAAAATATTTTTATCTTTTAATTTTAGTAAAAATAATATAGTATATATATATATTTAGAAGATATATATAGGGCCAAACTAAAGAAGTACACGCAGCCTATGATATTCGAAAAACTAGATTGGTAGCAAGAAAGCACTATAACATATGGAATCAGGCTATGAAATTTGTATGGAAAAAAAAAAATATATATTTTATTTTTTTTTATCATCTCCAAAAACTAAATAGATAGAAGAAAACCTAAAAACATATATGAATCAGCAGTATAAAGTATTTTTTAGGGCTCGACGACGACGATGGCGACAGAGGGGACGTTCTTCACACCCCTAGGGGAAGGCGGAGCGAACCCCCGCAGACACCCAAATACCAAAGAGCGTGGTTCCGGAGATCCTCCCCTGAGGGGCAGAATAGTCCAACCCCCGTCGTCCCCCAGGGCCGAGAGACCCGACTCTTTGCATCTTTCTGGTTTACCCTTGGGGTATCTTTGAAGTTAAAAAAAAAAATCTGTTTTCATACATATTTCATTATGCTGATTCTAAATATGTTATTAGTTTGTTGTACCTATCATAGTTTGGAGATAATGAACACAAATAAAAAAAAAGTAAAAAAAATTTTTTTTCATTTTCCATACAAATTCATACGCTGATTTCCATATATGTTATCATTTTCTTGTCATCTAATTCTTTAGTTTGCGAGATATTCATGCGCGGTAACTTCTTTAGTTTTCACGCCATACTATATATTATATATATGATAATAACTCTATATATTATATAATATATATATATATAATATATATATAATAATATATATATATATAGTATAAATATATATATATATATATATATACTATACATATACTATATATTATAACTATAATAGTATATACTATAAATTACTATATAGTATATAATATATATATTATGCTGACCCGCCCATCGTCTCAATAATTCTCTTTATACTAGCACTTTTCCTCAGTGTTCCCTCAGTGTTGGAAGCACGCCACACGTACTAACCTGTCCGAAAAAGGAAGCCGCTCTGATTCTTCCAACTATCGACCTACAGCTCTCACTTGTATTCTATCTAGATCTTGAAATCCTAGACTCAACTCTGCATTTCTAATCCATCTGGAGCTCATACTCGTTCCGATCGCCCAGTACTGCTTTCGGCGCTCGAGGGTGCTACTGTGACATATTTTTCCTATCTAACTGATTTATGATTCCCCTCAGGAATGACTCAACGGGAGCGACTGCTGTGCGGGGGAGTGGGTTGCTTACATATCCAAGCATTTGACGGGTATGGCACGCGTCACTGTACTCTCCCAAGCTACCCCTCCCTTGGTTCCTCTTCTCTTTGGGCTTTATTATGTCTAGTTTTCTTTCAAATTCGCTCAATACCGGCTGTTGTTGATTGGGCTTCTGTATTTCTTTCTTTTTTCTTTTCAATAGGGGTTCCTCAGGTTCTTCTTTATTTCTATATTCCTATTTTCATTAGAGTAATTTCTCACCGCCACATCATAACGTCTCATCACTCGTATGCCGATGACTCGACCCTTCATCTTTAACTCATTTTTTCTCTCCCTTCTTTCTTTCTCTCATGCCTTTCGCTTAATTCTTCCGATTCTATTCTCGCATGTCTGGATAGATTTCCCGATAGGGCAATCTCAACCTTGTGAAATCAATTCTTTAAAACCCAAAGCTTCTACAAATCTCCCTCTCTAAGACACTCTTCTAGCTTCCTATCCTTTCGACCGTTCTCTCCGTCTCTCTGTTGACAATATAAACATCCTTAGCCTTTAACATAAACAAAAAAAGTCTTGGAAACCTCATATCACAACGGTTGCTTAGGCTCAGCCCCAAAAGAAACACTTGGGGAGTTCTATGATTAGGCTGCGTAGACTCTCTTCCTTCTTCTCGAGTGTTTGCTCCCAGCTATACAAGGTCCTCCATTCGCCCATTGTATGGAGTACACTGCTCTCATCATCTGGGAGGCTCTGGTTCACCCGCCTTTTGGACAGCAGTCGAGTAAAAGACCAAAAGGCTTATAAATTGTTTCTGCACTTCCAGTTCTCTTGACCCATCTATGCTTGCGCGCCGGATGTGGTTGCTATCTGCTTTTCTAAAGGTACCGCTGACGGCAGGTGCTCGAGAAGCTTATCACTCGTCGTACCACCACCTTTTTCTAAACCGTGGCTGGGGGACCCCGGCCGTCATCTCCTCCCGTAGCACAAGGGGATGCTGTGCTCGGCGCAGAGGGTTGTGCTGGTTCATTGTAAGCAGCCAGGATTGTTCCACTGCGGTGCTTGCCTTCTCCGCACCTCTTCTATGGAATTCTCTTCCATCTTCTGTGTTTTCGCTGCCAATTTAATCTCTCCTTTACTCCAAAAATCAGTTGCCTTTGGAGTTTTAATAAATCATGGTGCAAGCGTTGACATTGCAAATAACATGTAATTGCTATACCCCTTCCTTTAATAGGGCTCTGTCGGTCGCATGGTTTTGACAACTGTAGACTATATTATCAATATATATACTATATAATAGTATATTACTATATATGATAATTGTAAACAATACTATTATACTTATATATATATAAGATCATATGTAATTCATATTATAATATAAGAGAGAGAGAGAGCGAGAGACGAGCACGAGTAGTAAAAAAATTACTGAAGTCGCCATCTATATATACTATACTAATATATAATATATATATAATATAATATAGTAGTAATATATATATAGCTTAATACATATATATATATATATATATATATATATATAATATACACGATACTATAATATATATATATAATATATTATCGTAGATAAAATATTACTATATATACTATATATATATATACTTATATATATATATATATTCCCTTATTAAAAAATATACTATAATATATCATATATATATATATATATATATTATATATACTATATACATTTATACGTATCACTATCAGACCTAATTATATTATTATTATTAGTGTATAATCCTTTTGTTATATATACTACAATAGTTATTTTCATATATATATTATTATATAATATATATATATATCTAAAAAAAAATATTATAAAGCTTTCATAATGTTTGAAATATAATTGCAAAGTTTAGTAAGTAAATAAAGTAAGTATTTTTGACTTTGGTACATTTGAAACAGTTAAACCGTGAGTGAGGATAACAATATTAATTTCAAGATTAACAAAATATGACGTCCTTGTCTAATGCTCATAGCTTATTTACAAACACCTTCATATAATCAAAAAGGAATGAACGATCATATCATCTTTAATATATCTCGAAGAAGATGATCTTGCTATATCGAGCGCTTTAATACACTGGCGACGTGTGACTAACCGCTTAAAGATGATAACCAAAAACTAAAAGTTTCTAGAGAAGAAATTTCTAGAATTAGATCTATCCTATAAAATTTTAAAAGGTAATAACTAAATTAGGTTCAAACAAATAAAAAATGAAAATATTAAAAAAATGTATAAAGGAAATCGAAATGAATCTTAAAGAAGATATAATAATAAGTTAGAAAATTATAGTACAAATGATTTATGAAATACCGGATATTTCAGATAAAGCTGTAGAAAAAGAAAGAAACACAGAGAAAAATAGTTCTACTAAAATAGTATATAAAAAGAAAACCAAATTGAGAAGGAAAAAAGAGGTGGAAAATATAAAAGAAATCAAAGGTCATATAGAATCGATTCCAAGAAAGAAAGAATCTCTTGTCGTAAAAGATGTTCAAATTCTTGAGAACCCTATTCTAGAGAATCAATAAATATGTGGACAGTTACTCTACATGAAAGCAACTGATCCACTACCTAAATCACTCTAAATACTCTACTATCTTGCCTATATCTCCTACCCTCTGCCCGCTTTGTAAAGTTTGATATCACACCTGAGAATCTATACCTTGAAAGTTTAAGTAGACAATATTTGAACACTTCTGCTGGTAAAATAAAAGAAATAAAGTCAGGAATAAAAGACACAGTGGCAAAAGGCATACTTTCCAAAAATAATTTTTTAATGAGTATTCATAGTAGTACGATTTGTCCATTTCATTTTAAAGGTAATACCCCTTTTCAGGGTGCGGTGTCCCAACTTATGTAGCTATCTTGCCAGTTCAGACTCCTCAGGTGATCAACTTCAGCATCTTAATATATAAAGATTGATGTAATATGAAATATACAGATCTAGAACAACTTTTTCTACAGGAGTAGTAATTATAGAGGGTGTTCAGACAAACATGATCAACATGTAGCTAACAAAGTCAGGGCCTATGAAGTAATAAAGATGTAAAATGACACCGACATTTGTATATTAAACAATTGTATGCGTACTGTACACCGCACCGCAATCCACCTGTTGCGGTTCCTTCACTGATGCAGTTCATTTCTCATTTGGTGGTTCCTTCACTGATGCAGTTCATTTCTGACTTGGTTTTATTCATTTTTCATCCAATCTCACTCTTTTTCTCTTGTGTCTCGAATCTTTTCTCTGATGTATGAATTTGATCTCCGGGAGGAGGAATCCCAGACACCATACAGAGTTTCAAAACCCTCAGAATCAAGTTTTCAATATGCATAAACGTAGGGATAATCACCTTATTCGGTTAATTATACATATGTATACAGATTTCAGCTCTATCATCGGCATCAGCTCTGCTGCTGAGCACCGCAATATTTGCCTTCTCCATCGATGTCTTGTTTTTATTCATTCTATACAACACCTCAATTATTTTTCTTATGTTTCGTCTTATTTCAACTTTTTCCTTTAATGGTTACCTCCCTGCCGGAGTGAGTGGGTTTCAGACACCCTTTGGGGTTCTGAAACCGCTGAATCAAGTTGCCCTTTTTCGTTAACCCGTATTACACATCTTATGTGAACTAATATTCGAATATACACAGATTTCAGCTCAATCACCGGAAACAAGCTCCGGTGATGAGCTCATTCATTTCATTCCTTAACTCCGAAGCATTCGCAGATTCATGTCATAAGCTTAATTTTGCAAGCTAGACATTTCTGTTTAGAGAAAATTTTTGTAGGTCCAATAGATTTGTTGCTGCTCATGGGAAATATTTCCCAAAGTTTTCTAAAAAGTTTTCTCGCGATCAGCCGCAAAACTGTTTGTCATATCAAATATTAATTTGAATAAAATGTTTAGATCTTGTAGAGGTACATAAGTTGTGAAAGTTTCATTGCAATCGAATAAATATTAAAAAAGTTACACCCCACCAGTTCTAATTTTTTTTTCTACCAAAAAAAATTTCATGATAATTTTTTTATTTTTTGTTCAATCAATACGAAACTTTCAGATCATATACTACTAGGCAAGATTTACATTTTTTGTTTAGATAAATGTTTTGTAAACCCAAGGGGTTTGCCGCTGCATATGGGGAAACATTTGAAAATTTGAAAATTTTCCCATGCACAAAGGCAAATCCGTTCTCCATACAAAAAATTTATTTAAGCAAAAAATGTGTATCTTCCCCAACTATACTTTCTTCGAAAGTTTCGTGCTGATCGCATAAATAATAAAAAGGTTATCGTGATTTTTGATTTATGACTTGCCAAAATTGAACCCCCCCCGTATCCCCTGTTTATTGTGAATAAAATATTTTATGAATATTGAAAATACCCACACCATTGGAAAGAGCATTCAATTCTACACCAGAAAGTGTTAAAACCTAAAAATCATGGAATTGATGATTACTACCTTCTCTATATTCTCTATGTCTCAATACTAACACTTTCGCTTAGTTTTGGAAGCACCCACATATCTAACCTATTCCGAAAAAAAGGAAGCTGCTCTGATCTTTCTAACTATCGCCCTATAGCTCTCACTTGTATTCTATCTAAGATCTTTGAAACCCTTCTTAACTCTCACTTCTTAGACCATCTGGAATCTCATTCTCTTCTTTCCGATCGCTAATACGGCTTTCGGCGTTTGAGGTCTACTGGCGATATACTTTCCAATTTAACCGATTTATGGTTTTCCTCTCTTAGGAACTACGGGGTGACTTGCGTGTAGGCCCTTGACATATCCAAAGCATTTGACAGGGTATGACACGCGTCATTGCTCTCCAAACTCTTGGGTTTCCTCCTTCCTTACTTATGTCTAGCTTTCTTTCAAGTCGCTCAATATCGCCTGTGGTTGATGGAGGGACTACTACTTCTTCTTTTTCTGTCAATAGTGGTGTTCCCCAGGGTTCTGTCTTATCTCCAACTTTACTTTTACTTTTCATTAATGATCTTCCCACCTGCACATCTAACTCTATGCACTCATTTTCCGACGACTCAACCCTTCATTCTTCAACTCATTTCATACTGCTCCTTCTTTTGCTTCTAGAATTGCCTCCTCGTCTTAATCTTCCGATTTTATTCGCTGATCTGGATAGAATTTCCGATTGGGGTCGTCTCAACCTTGTAAAATTCAATTCTTTAAAAACTAAACTTCTACAAATCTCCCTCTCTAAAACACCTTCTAACTTTTCTATCTCATTCGACGGTTCTCTCGTCTCTCCTGTTGACAATATAAACATCCTTGCCCTTAACATAAACAAAAAAATGTCTTGGAGACCTCATATCACAACGGTTGCTAGGGCGGCCTCAAAGAAACTGGGAGTTCTGTCTAGACTGCGAGACTTTTCCTCCTCTTCTCAGCTACTCCAGCTATGCAAGGGTCTCATCTGCCCTTGTATGGAGTACTGTTCTCATATCTGGGGTTAGTGGCTCTGGTTTCACCTGGCTTTTGGATAGATCGACTAAAAAGCCAAAAAAGCTTATAAAAACTGTTTTGTACTTTCCGGTTCACTTGACCTCTATCTTTGCTGCTCCGCGCGATGTTGGTACTTTATCTTTTTTCCATGGGTACCGCAGCGGCAGATGTTCGAGGGAGCTTATCACTCGCGTACCACCACCTTTACGATGCCCTCGTAGCACAAAGGGTGTTGTGTCTGCGCACGAGTTTTGAGAGGATATTGGTAACTCCAGGCTTATAGATCTCCTTCTTTCTGCCACCTCTGTTCTGTGGAATACTCCTCCATCTTCTGTGTTTCCTGCTGAATTTAATTTCCTACTTTAAAGCTAGCTATCTGAGCCTTCATCTGCGTGATTTGCGCTAGATGATGAAATTTTGGCGTTTAACACCCTCTCCCTGAATAAGGCTTTGTCCCATGAGGTGGTGACAACTGTAAAAAAAAAAAAAAAATATATATATATATATATATATATATATATATATATATATATATATATATATATATATATATATATATATATATATATATATATATATATATATATATATAATTATATATATATATATATATATATATATATATATATATATATGAAGCGGCGCACAACGCGAAAGGTTTCATCGATAAATGCGAAAACGGTTAAACACCCACCTGACTGAAACGAAGCGTC
>JABUQX010003508.1:7500-12500 GCA_015478945.1 Trachelipus rathkii | reverse complement strand
AATGCAATGTTGGTTTTTTCCTGGGGTGGACCCTGACCTGACTAGCATTAACCTAGCCTAACCTCATTTCCCCCTAACAGAGCGAAAAAAAAAAGTCATTTCGCCCCTGACAACAACTCATTTACGTCCATCATAAGAGGCTACCAGGCGCATTTTTTTTTGATCCGGACCTCTTCGTCTCCGTGTTGTCGTTAAGTAGCGTAATTAGTCCTAGTATATAGTATAGTACTGATGTGAATATATACTATATATATATTATTAGTATAGTTATATATATAGATATATATAATATTAGTGTATATATTATATATATATATTATACTATATATATTTAGTATAATGATATTTAGTATCATAATATATGAGTGTATCGTTCACACTTCTGCTCGTCAACGCATTAATTTTAAAACATCCCCATTCACGTGGTGAATATACGATTTGTTCCACATCCGGCACTTATATTTAAAGCACCAGAGTGATTACAGTCGAGCCTACAATATAATTGTTGTCTAAAGGTGGCGGTTTTAATGTGTTTCTGCTCGGTGGGATTACTGTGGTTGCCGACCCCCCAGGTGGGAAAAGGAGGCAGACCGAAGACCTGGGGGCGGCGCAGGGACTATGCAGGCGGGCAACGTGCAGAGAGAGGACCCCGGGGCCGGGCCAGACGTGCACGGTGGGAAGAGAGGGAAGGTCGGAGAAGGAAAGTGGAGCGTGAGACCGGGTGGGAGCAGCAAGGAAAGTGGTGACATGGCAGCGCGATAGAGCGATGGGCGATCTGGGAATACCGTGCATAGGGGGTGAAAAAACTGCGCATGGGCCGTATATATGCATATATAATATATCTGATATATTATATATATATATATATATATATATATTATATAGGACAAAAGTTACTTAAACGACCCACACGGAACGGGAAGTCGGATCAAAAAAAAAATTCGCAGGTAGCCTCTATGATACGTAAATAGTTGTTGTAGGGGGCGAAATGAACTTTTTTTTTTCCTATTGTTCTTAGGAGGTGAAATGAGGTTAGGCCTAGGTTAATTAGGTTAGGTTCAGGTCACCCTAGGAAAAAGCAAAAAATTTCATTTCGTATAGACAAAAGGTTTATGTTTTTTAAAAAATATCGATTTCTTTTTACGTTTGACCCGCTCAACATCTTATTTTCAATACATTTTATTCATTTGAGAAATGGTTCGGCAACAACTAGCATTCCAAAACAGCAACAAAAAAAAATATTTGCTCTTAACTAAATTTTCATACGCCCCTAAAAATGTTTAATATATTATTTAAACTCTAGTTTGATATTCGCATACATTTACTAACGTTTACAGTATATGACCATATGGAACGTTAGTAATTTTATATTATATAATATATATAATTATATATATTATATATATATATATATATAGTATATATATATATATATATATATATATATATATATATATATATTCGATATATATATATATATATATAGTATAGTAATATATATATATATATATATATATAATATATATATATATATATATATATATATATATATATATATACTTATAGGATATTATATATATATGGTCAGCATCCCGAAAAGGCCAGGAATTGTAACTAAAAACTATAACAGCTACACGAAAATAAATTATCATTTTATTAAATCAGGAGACATTTACCCCTTGAAAATTAAAAAAATAAATAAAAAAATAAACGCTTTTTAAAAAATAGAATTGGGTATAAAATTGTTGAAAAAATTTACAGTTTTTTGACAAAACGAAGCAAGTGGAAGTAGTCGGAGGGGAGCGCGGCGAAAGTTGAAAAAAATGCTTGAATTTTGTTTCCTTTTATAACTAAACCATACCCGACGGGTAAAAATTAAAGTCGCAGAGTCGGGTCTCGGGCCTATCGGGGACGACGGGGAGGAACTACGTCCCCCCCTCTGTCCCTCCGACGGCTCGAACCCCCTAAAAAGGAATAAAAAGAAAAAATAACATTCTCCAAAGCGTAAAAATAGCTGGTGATTTTGGCAACTTTTGCATCGTCAACTAATGAATGAATTCGAAGCTCAATCACAGCGGCTGCACTTTGCGAGGGTTTGAGAGATTATATTAATATTTTAATCGTTTTTATAAATATATAGATAAAATATACATTTTTTTAAAGTTTCATTGATGAAATTGCTTGCCGAGATCAAACAGATGTATTTCTATTTTTCCTGTAGGATGTTATTAGTTTTCTAAGTTCATTCTCCTGGCCTCTTCGGGATGCTGCAATATATATATAGTATATATATATTTATATATATATATATATATATAATATATATTATATATAATACTATATAAATATATATATATATATATATATATATATATATATATATATATATATATATTATATATATAAAATATTTTATATTAAATATATGAAATAAATAAATAATTACCTTACTTCATACTATCTAAAAATTTCATCAAACGCTAGAAAAAAATTAATAACCTTAAATATTTTATACATCCGCAACATCAGCATTTAATAATTCCGGATGCGGATGCAGATATTTCAAAATCGTGAATTGCAGATGCGGATGGTTATGCGGATGCGAATGTCACATACATCACTAATATATATATATATATATATATATATATATATATATATAATAGAGTATATACGTATTATAGTATATATATATATAACTATGATAAACCATTATGATACACTATATACTATAGGTTATTATATAGTATTAGCTAGTAAGCTATTAACTAACTATAGCCTTTTATATACAATAAAAGCAAAAAAATGTGTTCCTGTAATCATGCAATTAAAAGGTTAAATACATGTTCCCGCAATCCGGTGTCAAAAATACAAAACACATTGTTCCCATAATCAAGCATAAAAAGGCCAAACACAATGTTCCCATAAACAGGCATAGAAATTACAAAACACAATGTCCTTACATAACTGTAACAAGATGATCTTTTTTAATGTCCTCATAAAACTCATCAACTATGTTTACACTTTTGTCCTCATAAACCATCGAATGCCTGTATGTGTGTGTGTGTGTGTGTGTGTGTGTGTGTGTGTGTGTGTGTGTGTGTGTGTGTGTGTGTGTGTGTGTGTGTGTGTGTGTGTGTGTGTGTGTGTGTGTGTGTGTGTGTGTGTGTGTGTGTGTGTGGGTGTGTGATGTAGGTGTGTGATGTGTGTGTCGCAGTGTGTGTGTGAAGTGTTGTGTTGGTGTGTGTGATGTTGGTGATGTGTGTGTGCCTGTGTGTGGTGGTGTAGTGTGATGTGTGTTTATGCTTATGTGATATTATTGGTGAAACGCCACATGTGGTATTTCTTTACTGTAACGTTTCTTTCATTTCGTATATTTCTAGCAATATTTCTATGAATGAAATATTGTCTCTTCAGGCCTCTCTATAACAACTCTGTGAAAAGAAACAGATTGAGAATGAATGAAAGGAAACCTTATTTCAGCAAATGCTCTTCAAAATATAATGTCAGGACCTGTATCACATACTCTATAAGAAAATTAGACAATAGGTACCCTCAGGCTTAGGTAACCTTATACCAATACAGAAGTATTCTCATTTACGACGAAGTATATCGTGTTTTGATTCACTACCACCTCAAATATTGAATCAACTATACCGTTATATATTGAAACTCTGTCTATATGTACACAACGTGTAAATGGTGACTTATAAACGCTCATGCTTCCAATATATATATATATATATATATATATATATATATTATATAGATATATATTATATATATATATATATATATATATATATATATATATATATATATATATATATATATATATATATATATATATATATATATATATATATATATATATATATATATATATATTATATATATATATATATATATATCATATTATATATATATATAAACTTCTGTCTACCATAGTGAATTCTTTCAGATATGTCATGCTTATTATAATATATATATATATATATATATATATATAATATATATATATATATATATATATATATATATATATATATATATATATTATTTATATATATATATATATATATTATATATATAATATATATACGATAAAAGTTCTTACATTAACAAAAACCCTTGCATGCATTTATAGCCATAAGGGGAGATTAAAATCGAAGAAAACGTAAATTATCCGGAACTGAAGGATTAATCTTTTCTTCGATTACGCAAACCCTCATTTAGACTAATCCACCCTGAAAACTCTCAAAGCATGTCATGGGATGAAAATTGTTTATTTATTTACTTCATATATATAAGTTAAAATATCCTTAGAATGAACTTCAGATCCCAATAAGGGAAAACAATCATTTATAAGCATTATATTCCAGGTAGACGCTCGGCGTCGCTTCAGCCCTGAGTTAAAAAGTTCCAAATACTTGGCTTAGTAATGATAAGGATGAAAAAAGGAAGGAGGTTTTCGTATTCTATCTTCTTCCTCCTTTTTTTATTCATTATAGAGAGAAAAGGGGGAGCGGGTTTAGACCATATCTGTTCGAGTACCGTCCTTATGCACTCTACCTCTGTTCTTTGCTACGATTGCGTTCCAGTCTTCAAGCGCCTTGCGAGGCGATTCGAGCCAGTGGAGGCAGCAGCGAAATTGCGGGGGCGTTCGGTCTTGCGACGATTCAACAACGATTGCGGAATTTGTTAAAACGTTTGACGCGACTCTTCCATTGACGATGGCGACGACGATGAATTTGCGATTCATCCTGACGAAAACGACGATTGAAAATTATGACGATGATTAACAAGACGATTTATAAAACAAAATGGTGGACGCTAAGAAACAACAACAAGGTTGTTAAAAGGTCCATGAAAGAACATGAATAAAATAAAATGAATAGTGATCTACATAAACTTAAAAATAACTAACTAACGTATCTGAAAAAAAAGAGGGGGCTCCACCCCTTTGGGGATGCCCCCTGGGGTGAATCCCATACATAAAA
>JABUQX010003507.1:25000-75872 GCA_015478945.1 Trachelipus rathkii | reverse complement strand
TGCATTAGCTACGTTCGAATCAATGGGTGTTTAGCCGTTTTCGCATATATCACATTAAATGGTTAAAATAAAAATAGTTATAATTGCTTATATGGCATACGTTCAAAACGTAGGTTAAGGGTTAAATTTGTTGTGTTATTTAATGTGTTTTAACGCATAAATTAACAGGGTAAAGTTTTTATAGTGGTATACCGTATATATAAATATAAATTTTCAGGTATAGATGAAATTACTGGTGATATGGTCAAGAACGGAGGCGAGATGGTGATTGATTGGATTTGGAAGTTGTGTAACGAAGCGTTTATGGAGGGTTTAGTTCAGAGGGATTGGAGGAGAGCAGCAATAGTACACTTATATAAGGGTAAGGGAGATAAGGGGAACTGTACTAATTATAGGGGGATTAGTTTATTGAGTATTGTAGGGAAGATATATGCTGGTATTTTGGTCGAAAGAGTGCGTCGAGTGACTGAAGGACTGATTGGTGAAGAACAAGGTGCGTTTAGGAGTGGTAGAGGATGTGTGGATCAATCTTCACATTGAAACAAATGATTGAGAAAATATGAGGAAAGAATAAATTGTATTTAGTTTTTATGGATTTGCAACATGCGTATGATAGGATTAATAGGGAAGCTCTATGGCACGTGTTAGTGATATATAGTGTTGGTGGTAGGCTTCTGAATGGAATCGAAAGTATGTATGACGATAGTGAAGCGTGTGTAAGAATAAATGGTGTCGAAAGTGATTGGTTTAATATTAATAGCGAAGTAAGGCAGGGATGTGTTATGTCCTTGGTTATTCAATTTGTATGTAGATGGAGTTATGAAATTACGATGAATCGGCAAGGAAATTTGTTAGAATGATGGAGAATGGAGAATTGGAGAGTTGCCCTACCTATTATATGCGGATGATTTGGTTTTATGCAGCGGCGAATCTGAGTGAGTTTGAGAGAGTTGGTAGAAGTTGGTAGGGTATGTAAAGGAGGGGTTTGAAAGTAAAAGTAGATAAAAGTAAGGTTATGGTTGTAAGTGAGGACAGTCCTCGGTGTAAAGTTATTTAGATGGTGAGCAGCTGAAACAAGTGTCTGAGTTTAAATATTTAGGATATATGTTGGATGAAAAGGGAACGGATGATGCAGAGTGTAATAGGAAATTTGTGAATGGCAGGAAGGTGGCTGGTGTAATTAAATCGTTGGTGGATGTAAAGGGACTAAGTCTTGAGTGCGCTAGAAGGTCTTACAGAGGGTATGTTGTTACCTGTGTTGATGTATAGCATGGTAGTGAGACTGTGGTCTGGGATAAGAGGTATAGATCTAAAGTACAATGTGTTCAGATAGACAATCTTAGGGGCATGTTAGGTGTGAGAAGAATTGATAAAATGAGGAATGAATGTATTAGAGAGTTGTGTGATGTGAAGAAATGGATAAATGAGAGAATAAATGAAGTACGTTGAGATGGTTTGGTCATGTGGAAAGGATGGATTATTATAGTCGGTTGGTTAAGCGGATGTATAGTGCTGAGTGTGTTGGGAATCGAGCAGCTGGGAGACCGAAGAAAAAGTAGATTGAGTCAGTAAGGGAATGCCTGGATGATAGAAATGTGAGTTTGGCAGAGGCGAGAAGAA
Source organism: Trachelipus rathkii (assembly GCA_015478945.1). Lineage (NCBI taxonomy): Eukaryota > Metazoa > Arthropoda > Malacostraca > Isopoda > Trachelipodidae > Trachelipus > Trachelipus rathkii. The sequence continues at coordinate 74,252 of JABUQX010003507.1, read as the reverse complement.
AGGTGCATAATAGGAGTGATTGACGGGGTTTTGTGAGGGGGTATGGTTGTGGCCCACCTGGGCCGAGGTATCAACCCCACATTAACTAGATGCCATAGTGAGGGTCCATCGCGGTCCCGTGAAACTCTAAGGTGGATTTTCTTACTGCGACGAGTTCTCACTAATAGGTATAAAGGGGGCGGGGCGGTTTTCTTTTCGACTCGTTTCATATTCTTCTACTACTTTTCTGTTTCGGGTGCTTGTCAAGCACCTTACCCCCAATCTTGGGGAAAGAAGGTGGATGATGATGATGATGATGATGATGATGATGATGATGATGATGATGATGATGATGATGATGATGATGATGATGATGATGATGATGATGATGATGATGATGATGATGATGATGATGATGATGTATCTACTTTCTCATCATGATGATGATGATGATGATGATGATGATGATGATGATGATGATGATGATGATGATGATGATGATGATGATGATGATGATGATGATAATGATATATAAATGTGTTTTTATTTCTTACCTTATGATGCTTGGATGGTTTTGAGGGCTTCGGCGGAGGAATATCTTCCGATATGATGTCATTAAGGATACTGTTACTGGCGGAGGCGCGACAGAAGTAGATGCAGATGCTGAAACTTGTTAGAATAATAATCTGTAAGGAAATCATCTGCAAAAATAAGAAATATATATATATATATATATATAATATATATCTCCTCTCTCTCTCTCAATATATATATATATATATATATATATATATATATATATATATATATATATATATATATATATATATATATATATATATATATATATATATATATATATATATATATATATATATATTCATAAATAACAAATTCATTAATTATTATTTATAATAATACTAATATTAATTAATGTTAATATTCTCCATTAATAATAAGCTTAAATCCAGAGATTCCCTTTGTTTAATTTCTCTCTGGAAAAATGATCGAAAAACAATTTCAATTTGTTCAAATTTTCATCAATAGATCATTACCAGTATGCAAGAAAGATCCATTAGTGAATAATTAATATTACTTATAATAATCTATTTCTAATAATTCCCGATTACCTTCTACATATTGTGTCATATGAATGCTCAAACGTGCCCGTTCTTATAGTTTACTTCAATATTGTAACGTTGGCAGTATGTTAACTAACTGCCAATGGTCACAAATTGAACTTCTCAAGAATGCTAAGTAACATTTCAAACATTTTCAAGATTTATTATGTATGAAACTTCCATGATAAATATTTCCCTCATGATTTTAATTAAAATGTTTACATCATGTACGATTACTTAAAACTATGCTACCCTGAGATCATTTTTTCACGATCGTCTTTGTCTTTTTAACATTTAAATGTTTTCTGTAGATGTTTTTCTTAAAGACGATTAATCAGAAATCAATTACTATGATTAATAAAGAGAAAATGTGTATGGAAGTGGTTTAAGAAGTTAATAACATGAGGTAGAATTTCAACTTCCACCTCATCTAGTTTTAAATTATCATATTAAGAACAGTTATAAAAAACAACCCTATTGAATTTTCAGGACTTCTTATATTTAACTAGTCACTTTTGGAGCTCTCATTCAATTTTCATATCTTAGACTTTTACAATGAAATAAGTTCTGGAATTATTACTTTTTAAAAATCTAACATAAAAATAAATTTCCACGGTTAATCATGACCCACCCATTTGCAATTCATTTAAACAGTACAGACCAGATTTCCTAAATAAAACAAAGCTCGGACTATTTTATTTCTATTTACATTTCGATAATAATTAAAAATATTGCTCTATATGAGAGTAGCACAAGTGTTTTACTGAACTGATGTCTTTAATATGTCGTCACTAAAAGCTAAACTCCCATAATCTCTTCAATAAACTAATTTTGTGGTGGGACCTTTGAAACCAAAGGTAAACTGAACGTCCAACATGAAGTCTAAAAGTTCAATAAACTAGTTGAAATTGTGAGCAGTTTCGATTTTTAAGTTATTTGACATTTTTTGGTTGAGGACAAAATATTTCTGCATGATGATCAAAGGTAGAAGCCATTTAAAACAGTTTGAAAACTACAAAACCTAAATTCTGATACTATTTTCTACCATAATATGTTTAATGGACTACTTCGAGATATCAGACTAAGAAAACCAACAATAATTATTGACAATAAGAGTGTATACATTGAACAGGAGGTCTTAGTTCCGGATCTGGAGTCAAAACAAAGCTTCTTATGACAGTTGGAATTGGAGCAATACATTTTGATCCACAGTTTTATATATATATATATATATATATATATATATATATATATATATATATATATATATATATATATATATATATATATATATATATAACTCTTTGCAAGACGTCGATCCGAATGAGTATATATTGGGGAAAACAATGTATAACTATATATATATATATATATATATATATATATATTATATATATATATATATATATATATATATATATATATACTATATATATATATATATTATATATATATATATATATATATATTATCTATTTATATATATATATATATATATATATATATATAATATAAAATATCTATATATATATATATATATATATATATATATATATATACTGCTATATATATATATATATATATATATATATATATATATATATATATATATATATATCTTTCTATCTTTCTTTAAATATATATACAGTATATATATACATATATATATACATATATATATACAGTAATATATATATATATATATATATATATATATATATATATATATATATATATATATATATATATATATATATATATATATAACACTCTATATATATATATATATATATATATATCAGGCACTGCCTCTACTCATGGACAATACGATTCTCATTTTGATAAATTGGAAGGGAGAACAAAAGTATAAGTAAAGAAAAGCAGCCCATTTTAACCCCACAGTGAAACCCCAGGTCAACACAGACGTATGTCTTAAAGAAAAATTATGTTCATAGCAAAAACAGATATAGGCCACAGAAGTGGCTGGAAATGAGATATCCTAACGAGCAAGCCTAGAGTTATCAATTTCAACTCAAGTCGTGTGAAGGTTGCGTCCATGTATGTTTGATGTTTTGCTAAAGAAATTTTTTTTTTTTTTATTATAAAGCCAAACTCATACTCGAGGTACGCTCAATCCACAATCGCGGTCCACTCGCGCTCCAGAAAAATATATACTGTTCCTTTTGAGAGTATTCATATTAGAAACCACGCTCAACTTACAACTCGCATCCATTCAAACCTTTCTCTCTCTCTCTCTCTCTCTCTCTCTCTCTCTCTCTCTCTCTCTCTCTCTCTCTCTCTCTCTCTCTCTCTCTCTCTCTCCTCTCTCTCTCTCTCTCTCTCTCTCTCTCTCTCTCTCTCTCTCTCTCTCTGAATTATATATATATATATATATATATATATATATATATATATATATATATATATATATATATATATATATATATATATATATATATACTATATATATATATATATATATATATATATATATATATATTCTTCTTATTTGACAAAAAGGTGCCATGACATTTTTAAAAAAATTCTCTCCTTTAGATGGGGTTAAGTTGACGAAGGGTATTGTCAAATTGTGTTAAGGCTTTCGTCGGTGACGAAATGAGGGAGTATGTATGGATAACAACATATTCTAGGATTCAGATAGTTTCTTGATGGTACTGTAGGAAGTACTGCTTAGCCTACGCCAAAAATAAAATCAAAACCTGTTAGGAGAACAGAAAATACACCATTATCAATGGGGAGAGCCTTCAGTTTGGTGTGTGAGCAAGAGAAGCCCTCAAGAAGAAACATTCTTGCAGGTAATGTTGTAAAGTTCGAGATTAGTGACGGAGGTTTAAAGCAAGCAAATTATTATAAAAATTGGGAGACCTAAAATAATACAGGAAAATGGGGCATCAACTACTTTGCCATTTGAAATAGGATTAGGTTAGTTATTGTGACAATATCTTAATGACTAAGAAATACTGCGGTAAAGTTTATTCCTCTACAAGTAAACACCTGTCTTGTGTGTTAGAAACATTTCTAAGTTGAGATATTTTGACTGCATAAGAGTCCTTTAGATAATGGAAGATTTCCTTTTTCACTTTTTTAAGGAAAGATAATTATTAATTGCTTATATGGCTTTAAAAAGTTGGAATAGAAATGTTTTTCAATGAGAAAAGAGAAAAAAAACTGGTGCGAGAAGAGAAAAGAATAACTTTTAAGCCAAAGGTGAGCGAGTGTTAAAGAAATTTATTTCTCAAGGAGATAAGGCAGAGAAAAATTTATCAATCAAGTATGGTACGAGTGACCCTTTGGAGTAGTGAGGACCTATTCGAATGACAATGCCATATATGACATCAAAGGTTTGGGAAAAAGGCAAATAAAAGAAGATTCATTGGAAGATATTTAAGACTGGCATGAATCTTCCGGAAATATATATAAAAAAAGTCATAATAGAAAAACTATGAATGAAGTTGAATGATAAAAGAAAAAGAAAAGGGAGATTTTTGTTTTTAACTTTTTTTTTTATAACTTTTTTAACTTTTCGATTTTCCAAAAATGGGATTTTATTCAATCTAGGTAGAAGACGAAAGAGGACTGTCTAATATTTCTGATTTGAATTAACCACCTCGGCTTACACCTGAAAAGGACGTTAAATGTGGACTTCATCTGATTCAGGAAGAAGAGCAAGAAAAAAAATTCTTTGAAGGAAGTAACTAAAGAATTTTCAAATTTTCAAGAAAAGTTGAAGTGAATGAAGAATATATCAAAATTACTTTAATTTTTTTTTCTTCTTGCGGAATGAATATCAAAGAAGTAGAAACATATAAAGAAGTTTATTGCATAGTTATGAAAAGGTTGAACTCAGATCTGAGATAGACCAACTTCAAAATAAAGGAACTGCATTATTAAGGTATACTACTTTGAAAATGATACTATACTTTGTGATGGGAGGTCTGGTAGGGTGAGATACCCAGAAGAAATATTATAGATTAGTTACTTAGAGTACGAATAACAATAAAAGAGATACAGCATATTTCTTCTTTCTTCTCGTTCGGAATTTTTGTAGAATTTTTATCAGAAGACAGAGCAAAAGGACGTAAGAACTCATTCTGTAGTAAAGCTGCCAATTAGATTAGAAAAACAATTTTTTCTCGTGTAGCAAGTATATATAGTAAACATATATATTATATATATCGTAGCTGATTATATATATTAAAAGAGAAGTAAAGAGGATAGAAAGAGAGTCGGCACCCCATATATTATTATCAAAATCACAACATGTCCGAATAATTATAAATTTAGGAAAGACGATATTGATTAGATATAAGAAAACTATAACTAGAAGTAATATAAGCAAAAAGATAAATGGAGGAAACCACCAAAGGAGTGAGGGATGACGTACTATACTTGGAGAGCAGTTGAACTATAGCGTTACCTAATATATATTATATATCACATATATCTTAGTTATTATCAATAGACCCACTATTTTTGTTTCCAGATTAGTACATAGTATCCTATTAATATAGTACTCACGAGCTATAAATACTAATACCGTACTAGATATAGTATATAGTCATATAAAGTATTAACTCACCCTATAGTTATGATTTATATCATTATCAAAGTAGCTAGGTAAAAAATATAAAAATTACTCAATTAATAATCAGGTATATATAAGATAGGTATCCAAATAGGTATTATATATCAGCCAAGTTATACATAATCATAGATATCATACGTCTAATAAGATAGAAAGCCTAGCGTACGAGAGTGACCGTATTAACTTATAGGTAGACTATATATGATTCACAGAGAAAGTTAAACGTGAATGAAGATTTAATAAATATAAAAAACCTAAATGATATTACATCAGAAAATAGAGAGTTGTAAAGCAGTTTACAAAAAATCTAAGATAGAATTAACTATAAAGTAAAGCTAATATATATGAGCGATAGATCTGGAGGAGGATCGATAACATACAGAAAAGGATTGTCTCACGAGGGTTTTGAGAATTAAGAATCTTTTTTCACTATTTTATTCACAGGTAAATTATTTGGTATCATGTATGACTATTAGTATAGTATATATGCCGTATTCCAACCGACTGAGAGTAATAATATACGTTAGTTTATTATTATATAAATATGAAAACAATAGAGTATAATATATCAGTACTTATATAACAGTAAGGGTACGTGAAGTGATAATAAGCCACATGATATATATAGAGCACATGTATTTATTATATACTTAAAAAAACAACATCTAACGTGCTTTATCCCCTATGCAGGGGTTAACACGGGGGACCACAGAATAGAACTTTAAAGGCGCCCAGAGAGCCTAGTTGTCAGCCCGAGATACAGACCCACCAACGGTAATTACTGCCCGCAGTCGATTTTTAATTCTTGCCACTCCCCAGTAGATAAAACTAGCCTACTGCCTACGCGGTAGGATCTCTGACCAGCGTCATTCTCGTATGAGAAGTCGGCGACTCAACCTCTGCGCGCAGGCAGGCGTTCCTTCTTATATATAATATACTTACCGCTACTTCCTTAAACGTACTTTCGTATATAGTCATCTTCCAGATAGAGTACCCATTATGAGACATATATACTATATTTATATAATTATATATAACTAAATATTACTAATTAATATAATGTTAATAATTATAGATATTATACATAAACGTATATAAATAAGGTATACATAAGGTACATATATAACGGAACTAAAATATACTATATTATACTACTTGATACTATATTATATAATATATGAATGGTATAGTAGATATATATATAAATTATATAATATATTTAATTAGAAAATAATTTTTTTTATTACATCAAGATAATTAATCTACGAGTCTTCAAACCCTGCGCCACGAAGGCTTCTATATAGTATATATATATATATATATATCTATATATAATTAGTTACTATATATATATCCTAAGTATATATAAGATTATTAGACTAGTACTATATCCTACAGATAGTAGTATATACTAATAATAATAAAACTTATAAAATATAAATAGAGTATTATTATATATAGTTATAGTATAACTATATATTAATCGTAAGAGCTACAATAACTCCTGCCCACAGGCGCTCTAATATATATTTACTTATTATATTTATCAGTTAAGAATTAGCTATATAATCAATATATATATATATATATATATATAAATATAACCTATAAGTATATTATATCAATATATATTAATATATATATATATATATATATATATATATTAAGTATTATATATATATATATATATAATATAATATATGGTTAATATATATATATAACGCCCACACGGAACGGTAGCTCGGATCAAAAATTTTCACACAGGTAGCCTCTATGATACAATAAAATAGACATTTAGGTCGAAATGAAAAAAAAAAAAATAAAAAAAAAAATAAAAAAAAACTCATATCTCAAACCTACATAGCTACACGAAAAAGGAAACATTCTTTGAACCTGGTAAAATTTTAGTAAGGAAAGATATGTATTAAAGAATACCCCAAGTATACCGCAGCCGATGTAGGAAGTCGGTCTCTCGGCCCTTCCGGGAACCTACCGGGTAGGACTATTTCTCGCCCCTCTGGGAGAGGCGTTAACCGGAACCGCCCGCCTCGTTTGGATATTGGGTTCACGGGGTTCCTGCCGCCCCATCCCTACGGGGTATGGGAAAACTTCCCCCTCCCTGGTTTCGGGGTCTCTCGGAGCCCCCTACATTGCCGTGTACATACCTTTTCAAATAAGTATAATTATATATTTCCGCTCCCTAGATACGAGTAACAAAAAAAAGAAAAAAAAAAAAAAAAAAAAAAAAAAAAAAAAAAATATATTCAGTTTCGACCCAAGAACGATCTATTTATGTACATAGATCTACTGTGAAAAGTGTTTATTTTAGATCAGAGCTCCCCCGTTACAGTTAATGGGCGTTAAGTACTTTGTCCTAAATTTTAATATATATATATCTATAATATATTGGTATATATTAGTTATTATTATTATATTAGTAGTATATATTATATTTTCATGAGTAACGTATATATATATATAGAATATATAGATGATATATATATAATATATAATAATATATATATAATATATCTAAATATATAAATATATATATATAGATATTATGGAGGATAGATATGTTAAGGTATATATAAATACATATATCATTTCGTTTATACTTAATGTTTAATTTAATGAAAAATATAGAGAAATTTAAGATCTTTATAAGCTCGTTCAACATCAACAACATTCAGATAAATATTTTGTTTTTATGAGGAAAATAGTAAATAACACGTAATATCTACTTTTTTCCTATAAAAAAAAGAAAAAAAAGCAAAGAAAAAGAAATAAAAATGTTTTATATAAAAATTATATAAAATAAAATTTATTTTAATTTCATATATTATGTAAAATATTTTATAAATAATTATTTCTATTCCAAGTAGATGAATAATAAAACTAATATATATATATATATATATATAATATATAATATATAGTTATTATATTGAATTCTATAATAGTATATATATATATAATATAATATTATAATAATATATATAAGGGGATGATTATAATATAAATATGTAGGGGTAGTAATATAGATAATGGGATGTAGGGGTAGTGGTATATGATGTGATGTAGGAGGTTATAATATATAGTAATATATATATATATATATATTAATTACTAAGAATTAAATATAGATTATATATATATATATAATTAGTATATATTATATATATATATGAATATATAATATAATATAAAAATATATAGAATATAAAAATAGGATGGTACATAATATAGTATATATATATAATGAGTAATATATATATAGTTATAATAGTATATAGTTAGTTACTATATTATGTAATAGTTTTTTTTTATACAGCCATAGCGAGAATATTATTTTAATGTTTGGTGTGCGGTTAAGATTAAAATATATCATATGATATATATATATATAATTATATATATATATACACTATATATTATTATATAGCCGATTATTTATTATATCAATTGACGTAGTAAGTAATGTTTTATATAGTAGGAGTAGATTTAGTAAATTGGATAACTTATTATATAAATATAGTATATTATATAGTATATATATATATTATATATATAAAATATATAATTATATATATATAGATATATATATATATTTAAGTATTTTTTATATTAAGCAGATAGTTTCCTCCTTTAATGATCTAAACAATTACCAGTGTGTCTTCATCGGGTCAATCAATTTCTAATTATTTGTATTCAATGCTTGAAATGTGAAGTGCAGGCGTGAACGAGTATAACTGTGCCTCTGGATATGGTGTAAGAAAAGCTCGAAACCCCGCGGGGGAGGAGAGAGGTGGGGGTGCACTTCATTGGCTGCCGCATGCATATCATTAGGAACCTGACCGGCTGCCCCGCGCCCCGCCCAAAAATCAGGAAAAACCGGGTTTTCTACCAGGGTTAGCTGTAAATTTACATCTAAATAATAGAGGGGTAAAATAAAAAAATATAAACAAAAAAATAGATTTAACCTTATTTTTTTGAGCTAGCTTGGAAAAATATGATAAACATACCTTAAAATATAATCAATTGTTTTTTGGTATTTTACTATGATTTCAAATTAAAATGAGGCCAAATTATAATTTTTTCGACAGTTTTTAACATAAATAATCAATTTGCCGTAAATTTGAGTATTAGTCATACTGAATCGGTCAAACAGGAAATAAATATAATGTGTTAAAATATAATGTATTTATTTATTAAGTAAATAGTATTTAAATAAAATCAAATATTTCCGAAATCTCTTTTCTTAAAAATGTTATTTTATTTTAATTGAAGATTTAAATTATGTATATATATATTTAATATAAATTATTATTTATTTTATATTTATTTATGGTATATATATTTTTTGATATTATATATTAATATAGTATTTAGTATGTATAATTGATGGTTATAATTTAATTTTATATATATGTTATATAATATAAGTGATATATATAATATATTTAGTTATATAGTATATAAGTTACTATAGAGGAAGCCCTTGATTCTTTTTTAGTGTTATGCCTCTTACTGCCACTTCATTTATTCACTGAAATGTACACAAATTAAAAACAGTGTTAAAGACACTTTTTTTTAACGGAATAAAATTTAAAAAAGTGGGAAGCTAATTTGTGTGGTGTTTTCGTCCCGACACTGCGTGTACCCTCTTCAGGCTACTGAGAACTGGATCTCTTTCTTGTATTCTTCATTCAGTTCAGTGTGTTTTCAGTTGGTCTGCGTATCTTTACTCATGTTGTTGGGTTGTAATATATATTTTTGATGTTTTCAGGATATGCAGGTTTTGTAATAGGATTATCTATCTTACTTTCGCCATGATGGATGCTTATTTGTAGTTGGTTACTATTTTATAGAATGCCAAATTAGGATCCATGATTTTTTGCGATGGTTTGGTCGTTTGATTGATATTAGGTTCTTGAATTTTCTTATTTCTTTTTATATTGTGGGTTGCCGATAGGAATGTAATCGTCCTGTGGTTTTTGATTCTCGTCTAATGTTATCTTTTGTTAAAAGCTTGAATTTAGCTTGTCCTCTTAGTGGCAGGTCAATCTGTACGCCTATTTTCTCTTTAGCAATCTATGGTTTTTCCACCTGATATATGTTTTTATTGCAACGTATTGCATGGGGATGTGAATATTATTACGCTTTGGGGGAGATTTCTTTTCGTTTTGGGGGTTTGAGAATGTTTTTTAAGGTGATGTTTATTTGGATGGATATGAGGGGATAGTGATTTTTTGGTAAGTATTGGTTTTAATGGTCTACGTATAGAATAATGGTAAATTGAGGAATTTGGTAAAAAGGAGGTGTTGCTATTTTTCGGGGAAGAGTCTTATAGTACCTCTTTTTTGCTTTGTTTAAATCTTTGTGAATGAAAAACCAGGATACGTAAGTATTTGAAAAGTATTGTGGATTATTCTAACTTGTGCTAGAAGAGGGGAGCAGATATACGAAAAGCACGAGAAATAGTAGGATGACAAGAACAGCTAGATTTTGTTTTGGGGAATGATTAGATAGCCAATAGTATATAGGTTTTGTTGTACGAATGTGTTTTCTAATATAGTCAACTTGCAAGTGATTTTTGCCATGATGATAAGCGTAATCAGTAGGAGGGAATGAAGTTGTTGGATAGTGCATTTCTAATCGTATATCTAATCTGAAGGATGAATAGAGTTTAGTTAGGACATCAATAGGTGTTGGTTGTGAGCGAGGAGAGCAAAATGTCATTCTACATATCGTAATGCCATTTATACTATTTTTTTAATAAAGGTGGGGTAAAATATGAAAAAATTCTGTTTCCTTCTTCATTATTATTTATTTTATGTTACTTATGAACTGATGCATGCTTCTTATGTTTATAAGTGGAAAGTTTGGTTTGTAATATGCCACTAAAATGAAAGAATGTTATGTTGTAAATGAGAGATTAATGAGCTGTTTTAATATATGAAAAGGAAGTGCTAAATCTTCTTCATACATACATAACTTCTTGTCATTTAAATAAGCAAACTATACAAATACAAACTTTTGGCTCTGAGAGTATGTGGATCCCCACCTGTCTCCCATACTTCAGAACAATAGACTGAAGACAAACAGAATTTTATACATATTTAACCCCACCCTTTATTAAAAAACTAGTTACCAAACGATAAAATGGGACAAGAGGAGGGGGGGGGGGGGGGGGGGGGGATGTAAGGGGATGATATTTTTGTCTCCCTCCCTCCAATACAACCCTAATGAATGTCCTAACAACTCTATTCATCTTCATGTCAGTATCGCATGAGAAATGCCTCCAACAACTCTATCCCTTCTCGAATACCATAATCACATGGAAAGTAACCAATCAACTTGCAATTATCTTAATATAGAAACCAACATTTCGCACCAAACTATATATTAGCTATCATAATTCATTCCCCAAACACAAAATTAGCTTTCGTCATCTCTATTTCTCCAGGTGCCTTCGTAATTCTCTCCCCCTTTCATAGCCGTTGGAAAACTGACTTTCATATACAATATGACCAAAATCAACCTTCGCTATCTCTGACGTGTTCATCACATTTACTCTTTAAGAAAGGCAAAAAAGATGTACTTACGCACCTTCCTCGAAAAATAGCAACACCTCCTTTTAACCAATTCCTCAATTAGTATGGAGGCTCCTTAAAACAAATATTCAAAAATTATTACCCTCATTCCATCAAATAATATCTACCTTAAAAAAACATCTCAACCCCCCAAAACGCAAAGAAAACTCCCTCAAGCTTTATTATCACATCCCTGCAATTACTTGTTCATTATTATTTTAATTTAGACAGGTGAAACCATAGATTTGCAAAGAACGAAAAAAAATTGGAAGATGACCTGCACAAGACCAGCATAAATTCAGCTTTAACAAGTCATAGCGTAACTACAGGCCATCTATCAATAATCTCACAATTATAAAGATGATCCAGTACAATATCCATCAAACGAAAACAAATCGCAAAATCATGGAATCCTTTTGCATTAACATAGGTAACAACTACCAACATACCCTCATGTGAAGAAAGATGATTTTATACACAAAATATATTCTAAAACATTTTTAATTTCAACAACACCATGAAGAAATAGCAGACCACTGAAACACACTTGAGAAATGAAGATCAAGAAAGAAATCCAGTCCCTTTAGCTGAAGAGGTCTCGCGTGTCGGGACTAAAATAATTAGCTTTCCTTTTAAAATTTATTTCAATTTAAAAATAAGTGTCTTTAACAATGTTATTAGTGTACATTAGTAATAAAATGAAGTGTACAGTAAAGCATATTATACTAAAAAAAAATCAACGGCGCTCTCTCTAAAAGTAATATAGTAGAAAAGTTTGAGTTCTTATATATCATATATATAATTATAATATAGATAAATATATAATATATAATTATAATATATATTATATATATATATATATTATAATATATATACCTATATATATATATATATATTATATATATATATAATATATATATATGATATATATAATTATAAGTATATAACCTTATAATATTATTATATATATATAATAATATATATATATATAATATTTATATATCTATACTATATAATATATATATATATATATTATATATTATATATATATACGTATATTATATAAATATATAATATTATCTTATCTTCTATATCTATATATATATATATATAATATATATATAAATATTAATAAATTGCAACTTTCTTCTGTTAGAAATATGTATTTCTAAAAATTTCTCAAAATATTTATTTAATTGAATACATAAATGTATTTCTTTTATAATTAAATTATTAATTATTTGAAATTAATTAAATTTCATCCTAAGTTTTAAGACTTTCAGTGTTTTTGACTTACATTTCTAATTTAGCTAACCCCGGCCCCGGCCGCGGCCCCGCCGGCCCCGCCGGCCCATGCCTTCGCCCGGCCCCGGGCGGGATAGTCACCGAAGCGACGACTGAGTCCCTATACCATCCATCATATATATATTATAATAATCCTATTACAATATAACCTATATATAGTATATAATATATATATATAATAATATTATATATATTATTATATCTATCTAGTATATTATATAATATATATATATATATATATATCAAAGAACACTTTGATATCAAAGAACACTGCAGAGATATTGAATTAATAAAAAATGAGTTAACAAATCGATTGAGATCTTTTGATTTGAAGTAAAAATAGATTCAGTGTTTTTCCAGTTTATTTAATATGTTGTTAGGGGGATATGTTGGATAAATGGATATGACTATTGTTACAGTTCGTACGTCAGATTTACGCTGTTCCAAGCGATTTGAAGAGTTTTTAAGGTTTCTTCTTTATATGTATCGGTGCAAATATTGTATGGGATACTATAAAAACCTCCCGAGTTTTGGAAATTTGTTGTACTGTTTTGTATTAATGAATGTATTAATATGTCTGGGAATGTGAAAAAAATGTTGATATTATGTAATTTTGATAGAATAAAGTGCATATTTTGATTAGAGGGCTGAGGGTAAGTGGTTGGACTATTGTTAGTATAGAAATTAGTTTTGCTTTTTGTTACTGTTTTGAAATGAATTGTTGGGAATAACTTAGGGATGTGAATTAGTGAAAAGCAAATGTGATTACCTCATTCATGAAAATGGGGTCGGTGAATTAAATGGAACAGGAGAAAGTGTTGTATATGACGTTTTGTTTTATGTATTTAATGTGATCCAAGAATGCGTGTAACAGTTGATTGGGAGAAGTCGATTTTCTGAAAATTTTGCTAGAAACTGTTGTATGGTAAAATTCTTTGGTACTATTGTCAAAAAATCGTCAACATATCGGAATCATGATTGAATATCATATCAATATATAGAGGAATGGAAGTCACTAGATTGGTTTTGTAAAATTCCATATATAAATTTGTAATAACGGGGCTCAGGCTATTTCACATTCCCGTCTCGAAAATCTGTCGATAGAATTTGTTACTGAAGGTAAAAATATTTTGTTTCATGCATATCTCAGTCAATTTAATAAAATATTTAAGGATATAGGGTATAGGTAACTGCATTAATTAACCTTTGTGATAGGAAATCTAAATTTAGGGTATCGAAAAATTGGTGAAAAGATCAGTGGGATATTATTACTGATTTGTTCTTTGAAATGTTGTATGTTTTGAATATAAGAAGTAACTAGTAACTATAATAACTATATAATAACTATAATAACTAGTAACTATAAATAGTAACTAGTAAGGGGGAGAGTAAATCAGTTAACCATTTATTTAGTTTTGAAAAGTTGTCACCGTTGCATGCTATATAATAGGGGTAGAGAGATGTTATTTTTGTTGGTTTGGAATACCATAAAAATATGGCAAGGAGGGTTTATGAACTACTAGTTGTTTTGTATATGGAGGAAGGAGGAACTTATTTTACATGATTTTAAAAAGAGATAGGTTTTCAAAGTTCAAAATAATAATAGTATTCCTTTTTTAGACCTGTTTATATTGCATAATCATAATACTTTGTGATTCAAAATTTAAGGAAAAACCGACTTTTTGTAAATCAACTGTTACACACGTTTTCGAATCACCCTTAATACATGAAACAAAATTTTATGTACAACACTCCCATTCCATTAAATTGACCTACCCCATTTTCATGGATGAAAAAATCACATTTGTGTTTCATCAATTTACATTCATAGATTTTTCCCAATAATTAAAACAGTATCACAAGGAAAAATTAATTTCTATGCTAACTATAGTCCAACTAATATATTATATATATATATAATAGTATATATCATATATATATATTTTAATATTATCTAATATATACTTTTTATATGTATAAATGTCTTCTTTACTTTGTAAAATATAAATATTATATATATATATATATATATAATATATGGGACTATATATAAATGCTAGAGTCAAATTCATTTCTAAAAATCACGTCATTTTTAATATTTATTAATTATAGAAAATCTTCTTCCATAGCAGATGTAATTACTTCGTCGCTGAATACTTTTTAAGGAAAAGTTTTAAAAATACGTTGTAAACTTAATGGAAAAGACTTTTGTGAAACCCTTTTAAACTCTCGATAGGCCAAGTCTTATCTTGCGTCTTTAGTTGCTGAGAATTATCTCTTTATAAATTCGTCCGCAAGTGAATATAAGATAGGAGAGAGAGAGAGAAAAAGAAGAGAGAGAGAGAAGAGGAGAGAGAGAGAGGAGGGGAGGAGAGGAGAGAAAGAGGAGATCTGTCGTACATGGCTGTAAAAAGGAGAAAAGAAACTTAAAGTTGAAGGAACTTAGAAATGCAAAAATAAGCGAGAGAGGAGAGACGAGAGGGAGAGAGAGAGAGAAGGAGAGAGGAGAGAGAGAGGAGAGAGATTTTTTTTAGAGAGAGAGAGAGAGAGGAGAGAGGAGAGAGAGGAGGAGAAGAGGAAGAGAAGAGAGGAGAGAGAGAGAGTAAGGTTAAAGGCAGAAGAAATATTGAATGAATTTGAATAACGGGTATCAAAGTAAGCCGGAAAAGAGGAGACACTAAGATGAAAAACGTAAGAGAAGATTTGTTGGAATTGAGATTGAGAGAAGGTTGCAGAAAAAATTAAAAAAATAAGAAAAAAGAAAAAAAAAATAAAAGAAAAAAATAGAAAAAGAATAAAAAGAACACTAACAAGAAAATAAAGAAGAAAGCATGCTGAATAAACAGCAACTAGCGAGAGCAAAATAAAAATATTTTAATAAAAAACAAATTGGCAATTAGAGAAAATGTCTATAATTAGTGCAGTAATGAAGACAATAACAGAAGAAAGCAAAGTGAAAAAAAATGTAATGAATTTAGACTAGATAGATAGATAGTTAGAAGATGATAGATAGATAGATCAGACTTGCGTAGATAGGATAGGATAGGATAGAATAGGATAGATACGATAGATAGATATATAGATTATATCGATCAAAATTAGATAGATAGATAGATGAAGATTAGATTAGATAGATAGATAGATAGATAGACAGATAGATAAGATAACAAAAAGAAAGAAGAATAAACAAAAATATTAAGATAGATAGATAGATAGATAGATATAGATAAAGATAGATAGATAACTAGATAGATAGATAGATTAGGATAGATAGATGATTGAAAGATAGATAGATTATCATAGATAGAATAGATAATAGAACATGACATAATAATAAGATTAAGATAGATAAGATTAGATAACGAAAAAGATAGCATGAGATCAGAGGTTTTGGGTTCTATCTAACACAAATCCGGTAGATGATTTTTATGAGTATGTTAGTGATTTTGGATAGATAGATAGATGAGATTGATTAGACATAGATAGTATAGAATAGATAAGATGATAGATAGATAGATAGATAGTTTGATAGAAACAAACGGAAAAGGAAAAATTATATTGATGTATATTTTTTTACTCCTACGTATTATTAATATATTAATAATTAATTATTTATTATTTATAAGTACCTGCTTATACCCTTGAGAAATTCCATGGTCTTTCTCTCACTCTCTCTCTCTTTTCTCTCTCTCGAATCTCTCGCCTTTGGTATTTATTTTCTCTCTCTCGTCTCTCCTCTTCTCCTACCTCTCTCTCTCGATTCTCTCTCTCTCTTTCTCTCTCATCGCTTCTCTCTCATCCTCTCTCACTCTCTCTCCTCTCCTCTTTCTTCTCTCGTCTCTCTTCTCTCTCTCATGGCTCGCAGTCTATACCAAGACCCTCTCGCAGGTCTTTCTCCGGGAATTTCACTCTTTTATTCAATCTACATTATTTAACATTTATAGATGATAAAATTTATCCCAAGATTAAAATATATAATATATATAATATTAAATATATACGTATTTTATACTTTAATATATTATATATTAATAACATTCTTATATATTTATTTATATTAAATAATATATTATGCTTATAAAATACAAATTTTTTCTATACCTATATATATAATATATATATTACACGTTCTTACATCATATAGATGATATATTAAATATAACTAGCTAAGTAGAGATTATATATATATAAATATATATAATATATATACCTATAGATGATATATATTATATATTTTTTTATTTTTATATATATACTATATAGAGGTGGGTGATAGTAATAAGTATAGCGTATATGTATATAGTATATAATGTAGTATATAGTATATACATTTAAGATTCATCTTTTGAGAGAACAAGCAAATGGTTCCAACTTTTATCTAAATTGATTCAGTATTCAAATGCTTTGAACAAATAAGTTATTAAAGTATGTGTAAGAAAATCATGGAAGAAGCAAAAATAATGACTAAGAATGTGGAGGCAAGAGGAGAGAAACGGGATAGAGAATGCTACTGATAAGGGGAAACAGATATAAGATTGTGAACGTTTCTAAGAAGGAGAGAAAGATATAATATTGCGAATTAGTTTGTAAGATATATAAGGAAAAAGAATATATAGATATTATGGTAATAAAGGCGATTACGTTTGCTAATAGTTCTGATAAGATATAAAAGGAGAAAAAGATATATGACTATGAACGCTTTTAAGAAGGAGAGAAAGATAGAATCTTGTTAATTATTCTGATAAGACAGATAAGAAGAAAAAGATATAAGATTCTGAACACTTCTAAGAAGGAGAAAAAGATTGAATATTGTGAATAGTTTGATAAGATAGATAAGAAGAGAAAAAGATCAAAGATTGTAAATGTGTCTGATAAGAAGAAAAAGATAATACATTTCGAATAATTTTGATGAAGTAAAAAGTTAGAAGACAGAATCTTTCTAATAAAGGGAGTAGATAGAAGGCTTGGATGCGTTAGGTGGGCGACGGAGCGTGAAGGGAGTGGGGGTGGAGGTTGGGGTAGCAGAATAAAGCTAGAATGGGGAAATTTGAGAGAATATTGGGGGAAAATATGGAAGAAGATTGAGAATGGAATTAATAGGAAAGAAAAATTGAAAAATGGGATAGGAAAGTGGTTACAAAATGTGATAGAAATAAAAGAAGTGGAAGAAAATAAAAGTAAGTATGAAAGTAAAATTTTTAGAGCAGAAGTGATTTGGAAAGCTAAGGAACAAAGCGAGTGGAAAGGGAAAAGAAGATTAAATATCAAGGAAAAAAACGAAGGAAATTCAAGAAAGAAGAGACTGTATTTAAAATTGAGTAGAAATTAGGAAGAAAGGTGGAAAATTGAAATTGCGATGAAATATCAGCATAAAAAGATAGAAACGAATATGTTCAAATCCACAAAAACCAATTCGAAAGAGAATAAATAAGAAAAAAAAAAATGAAAATAAAAATAGGAAAAGGAAGCCACAGAAACAGAAGAGGAAGGGTGCGAGGCGGCAAAAGGAAGGAGGAAGAAGGGAGGCCGACGGGAGCGGGAGTCGGGGAGCGACGGAGGCGGCAAAGAGAGCGGTGGAGGCGCTGACAAAGAGGGAGAGAGGAAGAGGGAGAAAGACAGGAAGAGAAAGTAGGAAGGAGTGAAGGAGAAGAGAAGGGACAAAACCCCGAAGAGAACGCAGAGAAGAGAAGGAACAGGAGACAAGGAGGCGACTGCACCGACCGAAAAGAAAATCGTAAGAAGCCACAGATGAAATAGACGAAAAGAGCAAAGAGGAACCGAAGGAGAAAAATGAGAGAAGAAGAGTCAAATAGGAAGCCACAAGGAAGAAATAAGGAAGATAGATCGATAGAAGCCACAGGAGAAGAGATAACAAAAAGCAAGAGGAAGCCAGTAGAGAAAATAGAGACGAAGACAGAAGCCGATGTAGGAACCACAGAGAGAAAGAAGCGAAAAAGAGATGAACGTCTGTCAGAAAGAGAAATAAATATATAAAAAAATGTTCCTGAGGATTATAGAACGAAAGAAATCAGGAAGCCACAGGAAAAGAAGAGAATCGAAAAGACGTCTAGAAGAAAGTCTTAAGAAGATGTAGCGAAGAAGAGTAGATATAGATAAAGAAAGAGAGAGAGAGAAAAGAAAGAAAAGTAGAGAAGATAAAAGAAAGAGAAAAAAAAAAGAGAAGAGAGAAAAAGAGAAACCACAGAGAGAGAAGATATAGCGAAAAGAGCAGAAGCCACAGGGAAAAAGCGAAAAAGCAAGGAGAAGCATAGGAGAAAAGAAGAGCGAAAGATATCGATGAGGAAGCCAGAGGGAGAAAAAGGACGAAAGAAGACAGTGAGAAGGCCACAGAAGAAAGAAGCAAAGAGCACGGTGTTAAAGAGGAGAAAAATGAATGAGTCGTATAAAATTATCATGGAGGGAAGGCTCAAAGAAAGAAGTATACGAATAAGAGCAAAGAACCAGAGAAAGAAAAGATCGGAAATAGAGAGGGAGGAAGGCCACAGAGTATCAAAAAGAGAGTGCGATTAGAAGAAAAGAGTATGAATGAGATGATAAAAGAATAAAAAAAGAGATAAAGAAAGAACAATATATAATTAATGAAATTAGAATAGTATATTTTATAATATAAGAGAAGAATTTAGAGATGAAAAATACAGAGGAAGGGTCACAGGAGAATACATAACAAGAGATATGCATGTAGAAGTAATGACAGAGAGAAGATAAGATCAATATATATATTAAGCAGTAGGAAGCCACAGAGAGAATAGCAAAAGAAAGACTGATGAACCACAGGAGCTAAAAATCATGATACGAATTAAGTAGTAGCGAGAGGAGACCACAAGGAAGATAAGAATAAGACGAAATGAGACAAGGAGGCCACAGGAGTAAGAAAGTGATCAATAGAGATAAGAGGAGGAAGGCCGCAGGGATGAAGAAATAGATCGAGAGAATAGCATGAGGAAGGCCACAAGAAAAAGATAGTAAGAAAAAGATATAATAGATATATGAAAGATAAGAGAAAAATTATTAAATATTAATGAGAGAACAGATAAGATAAATAGATATATCAAACGTTAACACAAGGCACGCGCGTCCGACACGACTCCGGGGAGGAAAAGAGACAGATAGTCCCACTTATTGAGAGAGATATTAGATATAATAAGATGAAAAATATAGAGATTGAAGATAAATAAGATATATAATTAAATGATAATGAATAATATATATAAAAAAGGCGCGGTCTTGCCACGAACGAATGATACCGAGAAATGCTCCCGTGAGCCGTGTCCTCGAAATGATAGAAGAGGCGAGATAAAACGGCACTGGGCCGCCCTAAGCGATAAGATCGAGAAGAGACCCCGGCTCGGCCTAAGCGCTAGAAATCGATAATGCGCCCCACGGTATGGCCGCCCGAACATGAAATATTGCATTATATAGAGAAGCACGCCTTGAGCCGACCAAGCGAAGAAAGCCCGAAGAAGGCGTCCCAGACCTCCGAATCGATAAGAGGCATAATGGGCGGCTCCCAGGATCCTGCTCCCCAACAAAGAAATATAAGATATGAAATGAGAAGAATAGAAAATATATACTAGATATATGAATATAGAGATGTAAGAACGAAAATATAGAATAATTATGATATATAGATTAGAATATTAGAATGATAAGTAGAGAGATATAGATAGTAAAGAGAGCAGAAGAGCAGCGCGCGGGCGCCCAATCAGATAGTAGTACCGAATAAGTCGCGCCCACGCCAATTGATAGAAGCTAGAATAGTACAGCCCGGGCCCCCGAATCGTTAATAAGAACCGAGATAAGGCCCCTCGATGCCTGGCCCGATAGATATAATTACACGAAGAAGCAAAGCGCCCGGCCGCCCTCAATCGAGAAGAATCACAAAGAGCGGCGCCCGTATTGCCCACTAAGCAGAGATAGGCAAGAAAAAGTGCGCCCCTAGACTGCCCAGGAAGAATGCTCACGAGGAAATAGGCGGCGTCCGGGCCGTCCCTTAAGCGAAGAACATAAGATATGTCAGCGCTCGGGTGGCGCCCGAAAGTAAAAGATAAGAGACTAGATAGATAAATATGAAAGAGATAGAAAAAGATGAAGAGAAGAAAAAAAAAGAGATATAGAATGAGATATATAGAGATGAGAGATATAAAAGAAATAGAGGCGAGAAATTATACGCCCCGTGCCGCCCTAAAGCTAAGAAATGCTGATTATAGAGGCCTCTCGGGCAACTTGCCCAAGCGATGAATATGAGTTTCAGAATTATGTCTTGCCCGAGCCTATCCCTTAATGCGAATAAGTTCACGATGGAGAAATGTCTGCCCCGGCCGTCACCTTAAGCTATAAGAAAGCGAAGAGATCAGCGCCGCCGGCTCCTAATCAATACGAAGCGGAGATTACGTCGTCTCCTATGCCGTCTCTAAGGTATAGATAGCTCGATTAAAAGTCTGCGCCCGGCGGCCGCTACGAACGAGATAGACAAAGAACATCGCCCGGATGGCCGTCCCTATGAAAAATCTATAAAAGCGGCGCCGGCCGTCCCGAAGATAGAGGCGATGATAGAGTGCACCCGGCCAGCCGAAAGCTGGTCGGGCGTGACACAGAGCATAAGGTCAAACAGCCACCAGAAACAAAGAGGGCGGAGTGGGTGGCCCCAAGCCGTAACGACTCCGATAACTAACGACTGCGAGGCCATTAAGAGCGCGCCCCATCACAAGTCACCAGCAACGTCAGGCAGCGACCAACAACGCCATAACGCAGCCAACACGCAACATACTGCAACGACTCTCAACGAACGCAACGACGTGCCAACGATTATCGCAACACTCAACCCTGCAGTCCTCCATCAGGTGGACGACCGCCAAACCAACGAAAATAATTAGCAGGCTGTTGAGGGGCGGGAAACAATGAACCTCTCCTGCCCTTAAAAAGTCGAAGTGAAAAGGAAAAAAAAACAGCGGAGCAGGAACCAAAATTACGCAATCTGTCGTATCGTATTAGTACATAGTAGCACATAAATAACCACCCCGAAACTACACTGACTGATCCCTCGTTCCTCGCCTCCTGTGGGGGGAGAATACAAGAAAATACGTTATGAAGAACGTTAAAAGCGAAAGAGTACACCTGCAATAGAAAAGGGTAGAAGAAGAGGATGGGAGCAGGAAAATAACCATTGGTGGTCACGGCAACCGATTGAGAAAGTGAGGAAGGGAAGATGTAGAGGCCGTCGGCGCAAGGCTAAAGGCCATAGATGTAGAGGTTGAGCGGAGGTCGGTGCAAAATAAGGGAGGAAGAATAGGAGCGGGGCAGGCGGAGGCGGTACGTGTGGTAGCGGTGAAGCGGGAGCGGGGGCAGAAGAGGGAAGTGCGTAGGCGACTGACATAAGATGGAAGTGGAAAGAGGTAGATAAGAGACAGGAAGAAAAGAGAAGGAAGAAGGAGAATAAAGGAGTAGAAAGGGACAGATCCCCGAAGAAGAACGCAAGTAGAGAGCAAGACTCCTGCCTTCTTCCAATTCATAAGGGTAAAAACGACGAAAAAGAAAAGCTCTAGAAGCTACAGAGAGAATTACTTTATTGAAGCAAAGATGTTAAAAGGCCATCAGGAGAAGAAGTAGTAAAATATGAGAGCTAAGTGAGGAATCCAACAGGGTATAAGAAGAGGAAGTTAGAGACAGGAAGAAGCCACAGGAAAAAAATGTATACGAAGAGAGATGCAATGAGGGTAAGGCCAGAGGAGAAGAAGATATAGTAGCGGAAGACTCAAACAGTTAGGGAAGGCAAGGAAGAGAAGAAACGGTTTAAATATATTGATGACCACAGGAGAAAAAGAAAGTTCTTACTGTAAAGAGGAATTAAGGAGAAGAAAGATATCAAAAACATGAGGGAAGCCACAGGGAGAAGAATAAGAATCGAAAATCATGAGGAAGCCACAGGAGAAAAGAGTATCGAAGAAAAATATAGAAGAGAAGATAATGAGAATGAAACAGATTAGAGAGATAGAATGTAGAGAGAATAAATAGAGATAGAAAAGAAGAGAAAAATATAAAAGATAGAAATTAGAAAAGATAGAAATTAGGAAAGAGAAATAGAAATAAGAGTTAGAGCACAGGGAAGAATGTTAGATCTAATATAGTACACAGGAGGAGAAGGCAGAGGAGAAGAGGGAGAATAATTTGGAAGACATAAGTAGGAAGCCAAGAAATGAAATTGAAGCTGAAAAATTAAAATTAGGAAGGCACAGGAGAAAAAAGTACAAAAAATTGACATTTTTAAAGCCATAGGTGGAAAAATAATTATTATCTATAATTCTTATTAATTTATTTTATTATATATCATTAATTTTATATAAGAGATGTATTAAAGCGGGAGAAGCCACAGGAGAAAAGAGGAGCGAAGAAGATCAAGTGAAGGAGCCAAGGGAGCAGAAGATAAGAGGAAGACGGTATAGATCGAGAGGTTAAAGCCACAGAGTCTTCCTCAATTTAAAGAAAAATTATTAAATATAGAGAATGAAAAGAAAGATTTAGGTAAAACAGAATATATCCCAGAAGAAAACAGTTTTTAATAATGAGATTCAGGTTTTTAATAATAAAGAAAATAAAAAAAGAGAAAAGGGAAAGAGATTAAAAGAGGGAAAAGCCGATATGGAGAGGCACAGGGAGAAGAACAAATTAGATTATCTAAAAAATATCGAGTAAGAGAACCATAGAGATAAAGATAGAGCGAAATAGATAGCTACGAGAGGAAGGCCACAGGGAGAGGAGGAGAGTAATCATATACTAGAGAGTCGATGAGAGTACCAAGCGACAGATCGAACAGAGAGAGCGCGGGCGATGTGGGTCGGGTGAGTATCCGTATCGAATAGATATGCACGAGGAGGACGCCAAGGAGAAGAATATAGTTCAAGATATGAACAAGAGGAAAAGCCTCCAAGACCATTATCAAATTCGAAACTAGGCCTCGAATAGATCACGTCCTCACAAGAAAAAGAATGTTATATAACATAAACACATTAAATTAGAGTAAAATAATATAGAAAGATTAGAGTATAATAGAATTATGTATAAGTAATGATTGTAAGTAAATTATAGAAGAGTAACAGTATAGCAGGGCGCGATACTATAGAGCGCGCGCGTGCCGCCTCACGCCGTGGGGGAGAAAGCTATGGATACCGCCCCATGTGATGAGATAGATAGAGTAGAAATAAGAAGAAGTGAGAGAGAGAATAAGAGATATATAGAAAGATAAAGAGAGATAGATAAAAATAGAGATTAAAAATGCAGTGATGCGGGGGCCGCCCGACATATGAGAAGCCGATTAATACTCGCCCGAGCCTCCCGTAATGGATATAGAGGTCGAAAATGCGTCGCCCGGTGCTCGTCACCCGAAAGCGATAAAGCGAGATAATTCAGCGCCCTCGAGGTCACGGTCCCGAACCCTAAAACAAAGTGGCACGCTTCGGCCGCCCTAAAAGCGATTAAATAGGCGCATAAAATGAAGCAGCCCTGGGCCTCCCGAACAATATAATCACAATAGAAGGCTTCAGCTCCAGGGCACGTCCTAGAACGATAGTAGACAAGAGTGGCGCGCCGGAACCTGGCCGAATGAATAAGAGAATTTAAAGAAGAGATATAATAGAAGATATAATAAAATAATAATATAATATAGGATCTAACCTGATAGAAGAGAAGAAAATATATAAGTAGATATATAAGATAGAGTAGTCGATAGTAAGCACTGCGGCCCCCTAAGCGGAATAGCCGAGATATGAGGCGCCTCTCGTAGGCCGTCCGTAAGATGATAGATGTCGAATATAAAAGTCGTCGTCCGGGGTCCGCCCAAAGCGATATATATCCGATAATAGGTCCCCATTGAACGGCCCAAAGAAGAAGCAGATTAAAGCGTCCGCCCGGGCCGTCCGAAGCGTAAAGAAGGCTCATGAAAGAGTCTGCGCCCTGAGCCTGTCCTCGAAAGCGAGAGATAGCGATATAGTATTCGGTCGCTACTAGACCGCCCGATAGGAGAAAGTCATAAAAGAGGTCGCGTCCCAGGCCGGCCCAACGAAATGATCGATAGAAGCAGTCGTCGTCGGTGATGAGGCGCCTCGAAATGATAATATAAGAGATGAGAATAAAATAAAAAATAAAGTTAGATAAAGATATATGAAGAGAGTAATAGAGATGAATAGAGAAGGGAATATATAGATAGATGTAGAGTATATAAAGAAATGAAGATAAGTTCATTGTAAGATGCGTTGTCGACCCTTGTGGCCTGTGCCTGAAATCAGAGATGAGCGATATGAGATATGCGGCTCCCGGGTCCTCCCCTGAAAGCGAGAAGAGTCAGAGTAATACGTCCCCCAGGGCCGTCCCGAATTACAGAGAGATGTCATAAGAAGTCGTCGCCCTGGGGCCGCCCGAAGCAATAAACATGTAATATGCATCGCCGGGCCGTCCCGAATCGAAGAGGAAAGTCCGAGAGAAGCTTCGCCCCATGGGCCTGCTTTTCCGAAGATATAACAGAAATGACGCCCCTGGGCCCCCGAATCAGAAGCAACTATAAGGCACTCCTGCCGCCCTCTACACGCGGCAGAGGCCGAACACGCCGACCAGCCCGACGCTGTCGATCAGGCTAGCTGCCAACAGCTGCATCAGCGCGCCGGCCGCCGTGCCCGTGGCCAGGATGTTAAGAGCCGTGCCGTAATGGGCGAACGGGCCTCCTAAAGCGAGAAGAGAGGCGCGGAGGGGGCCCCTAGGCCTAACACGGCGACGACAACGATCGAACGGCAGTTCCAGGAAGAAGCGCGCCCCACACTAAGCCACGAGTCAACGTCTATGGCAGTCGACGCAACACGCCAAGCGTCGTAGCCAACGACCAATACGACCAACGATGCAACGAGCCTCAACGACCGCAACACTCAACACGCCAACCCGCATGCCGCCCTATGCAGGGGATAAGGACCGCGAACCTACCAATCATGTTAAAATTAAGAGCAGGTCTGGGATGGTGCTGGGAAACAATAACCGCGGCCCTGCCGTCAAAATACGTATGAATAGGGAAAAAAAAAACTATAGATGCATGTAACGCATAGACGTCAACTAGCGATGCGAGACAAGAATGAATCACAGAGCTGTAGAACACCGTCTCGAAACACGTACTACGACTGCGCTGCCTTTGCCGCCGCCGCGGGGGTTGAGAGAGAGAGGAGGTGCGCGATAGACTGTATTATAGTCAGAATGGAGAAGGATGGCAAATGAAAAAAGAGAGAAAAGGAGTATGAGGAGGTCAATGTAAAATAACCAGAGGTGGGTGGGCAAGTAAAGGAGAATGGGTGGAAAAGGGAAGAGGGGAATGGTGCAAAAGCCACACCTGCCAAAGCAGGATGATGAGGGTAAGTGTCGAGTCTCGTGCAAAAGAAGTGAAGAATGAAGGGTTGGTGTAAGTGCGTGGAAGGCGGGACGGAGCGAGTAGAGGCGGAGGCCGAGGCGTGCATAATGAGTGGGAGCGGTGGATTCTCGCGGGACAGAAGAGAGTAGAGAGGGATAGTGAGTGGGAGAAGAGCAGAGAAAATAAAGGAGTAGATAGAGGAGAAGGATGAGAAGGTGGAAGAAGAATGAAAAGAAGGAGTAAGAAGATGGAGGAAGGAACAGGAACAATGACGACGGCGGGTAGAACGAGCCGAAAAGATAAAACTGTAAGGTAAGGCCACAGAAGGAGATAGAGCGAATTAATAAGTCAAAATAGGAATGCATCTATGGTAGAAGAATGAGGAGTAGAAAAAAGCAACATGGGAAGCCACAGGGAATGTAATAAAGTAGAATGATAGAGCGATGAGGAAGCGCCACAGGGAGAAAGAAGTACGAATAGATTGAATCAAGTAGGGAAGCCAGAGGCGAGAAAAATAATGTCGATAGACAGTAACATTAGGTTGAGGTCCAACAGGATAGTAGAATAATATATCAACGTAGAATAGTGATGATGGAATGGCCACAGGAAAAAATAGAACGAATAAGAGCGATGAGGGAAAGCTCAAAGGAGAAGAATATTAGATCGTAATATAGATCATAGGGAAGCCACAGGCAGAAGAAATAGAATCGTAATAGATCAGATGAGGAAGGCCACATTGAGGAGTTGAAGAAAGAGGTAGTCGAATGAGAAGATAGATGAATAATGCTTTCTAATTAAAAAGAGCTTAAGTTATGAAAGTTAAAAGAGATGTTTATAATAATGGATATAATAGAAATATAGTAAATATAAGATAGAAACAGAAGAATGAGATAAGGAAGGAAGACCACAGAAAGAATATAATCTCGAAAATAAGTCAGTAGGGAAGCCAACAGGGAAGAAAGAAGAAAGGAAATGTCTTCAGACAATGAACATCAGCAGCCCCAGAAGAAGAAAGATCGAAGGAGATCGAGAGGAAGTCCAGAGTGGAGAAGATATAGTATCTAAAAATGATCGAGGAGGGGAAGCCATCAGGGAGAAGAAAGAGAAGTAAATAGTAGCAAGTGAGTGAAGCAGAGGAGATAAATAATAAGAGCGGAGAGAGAGCGTAGTGAGGAAGCCATCAGGGAGAAGATAAGAGCCATTCCTCGATCAATAAGGAAGGCCAGATGAGAGAAGAATATTCTCTTGTTATGCAAATCAGGGAAATTGGAAGGGAAGGAAATTGATAAGACAACTAATCAGGATGTTGGGAAATCAACTAATCAGGATGCTGGGAAATCAACTAATCAGGATGCTGGGAAATCAACTAATCAGGATGCTGGGAAATCTTTGAAGCGTAAGCAGCATGCAGATTTTTTGTGGGACTTCGATGGAAAACTAGAATTAGAAGTTCATTAAAAAACAATTGTAGAGTATGCCGGGTTAACAGATGTCTACATTTGCCACAGGAGTATGATAGAGTGCGAAAAATAATACAGGAGGTGAAAGCGCCACAGGAGAAGAACATGAAGAAGCGAAGATATAGCGAGAGGAAGCCAAGGATGAGGAAGATAGAGCGAAGAGATAGACAGGAGGAAAGCTCAACAGGCGAAAGAAAGATGGACTCGAATATAGATACTAAGGATATAGGAAAAGCCCAGGGTGAGAAAGAAATAGAGCGAGATGAATGCGAGGAGTGGGAAGGCTCACTCAAGATTAAATAAAGAAGGATTATAGAGATAGAGTATATATATGTATAGAGATGAGAGAATTAGAGATAGAGATAGAGAGGAAGAATATTAAAGAATGATGAAATATATAACGTGATCAGATATGATCAGGCGGAGATTATGTAAGACTCGCGTCAGTGCCGCCGCCGCCGTTTGGGGGAGAGAGAAGCTTTAGGATACGCCCCGAATAGATTTGATAGAGAGTATAGATATAAAGAAATAGAGAGATGAAATTAGATAAAAGATATTAAAGAGAAGATCTAAATAAGAGAGAGATAATAGTAGAATAGCACTCGGCGTGGGCCCCCGACGAGATAAGAATCAGTATATGCGGACGCCCCTGAGCCTGCCGAAGGAAAGCTCGAGAAATATGTTCTTGCTCCCTGGCCGTCCCGAATCGATTAATAGTACGAGAGATATGCAGCGCCGTGCTCTGCCCTACGCCGCGAATGTGCGAGATAGGCTGCGCCCGGTTGCCGCCCTAACGAGAGTGATGAGAGTCACGTAGGAGAAAAGAAGTGTGTACCAGTGCTCCCTGGGCCTGCCCTAAGTTCGAAGAGAATAGCCGATAGAATGCTGTTCGAGCCTCAGGGACCGCATAAACGAAAGATAGCTAGATGAGGACGTCTCCCGGGGACGCCCAACGATGAAGATAATGATTAGAGTATGAATGATATATGATAGAGATAAAGAAATAATATAGATGAGATTATAGAAGTTGATAGAATAAATAACAGAGATATGAAAATAGAGAAGAAGATTTAGATAAGATAAGAGAAGA
This sequence comes from Trachelipus rathkii, assembly GCA_015478945.1. NCBI lineage: Eukaryota > Metazoa > Arthropoda > Malacostraca > Isopoda > Trachelipodidae > Trachelipus > Trachelipus rathkii. The sequence goes on along the minus strand of JABUQX010003507.1, from coordinate 44,696 downwards.
TTCGAGAGAGAGGCACGCTACGGGGGGCCGTGCCCTAAAGCGATGAAAGCCGTAATAGATGCGTGCTTCCCGAGTGCCTGCCGGAACTTGAATGAGTCAAAAAGCGCGTCCGTGCCTGCACCCGAAGCGCAAATAGCCTGATAAGAGTAGGGCGCCCGTAGGGCCGGCCCGAAGGATAGAGAGCTATAGAAGTATGCTCTCCCGGCCGCCCTGAAGCGAATGAAGGCGAGAAAGAGGCCGCCTGAGTGGCTCCCCTAATGCGAGTAGAGATGCTGATAGAACCGCCCTAGACCGTCCCCTAAGTAGAATATCGCATAAATGATGCGCTCCGTGCCTCCCGAAATCAGATAAGAGCGATAGATAAGCAGCGCTGGGGCGGCTCCAAAGGATTACGAGTTTAATATATAAAGAGAAACAAGAGAGAAGAGAGAATAGATAGACGAAGAATTAAATTGTAAGATATAGATAGAATAAAGAAGATAGAGAGAGAGATAGAGTAGAGATAAAGATAGACGATGAAAGAGTTCGCCCTGTGGGCCAGCCCTGAAATCGAGAGAGGATCGATAGTATTAGGCGTTCTGCCCTGGTGCTCAGGCCTTTAATGCGAAGAATAGGTCGAGAGAGATGCTCGCTCCTTAGGGGGGCCGTCCCGAACGAGATAGTAGTCGATAAGAGAGGCTGCTTCCCTGGTGCCTGCCCAAGCTAAATATAATGTCGAGATAATGTCACGCTGGGACCGGCCCTAACTCGTAGACGGATAGCCGAAAAAGGCTTCGCCGAAGGGCCTTTCCCGAAGGGAAATAAGTTCGAATAAAGATTGTGCGTCGCCCGGTGGCCTTCCACTAAAGTCAATATAGCAAAGAGAGATGCATGCCCCGGTGCTCGCCCGAAGGAGATTGTATCATAAAGAGTCGTCGCGCCTGTGGCCGTGCCCGATGGGAATATAGTCGAAAATATCCTCTCTTCTCCGCCGTAAGATGGATCCACGTCCCGTAACTGCCCTTTCGCATTGCCATGTGTGGCGAACTGTGGCCGGCTTGGTGCATCATTAATCGAGGGCCTGAGGATGGTCTCCTCAGTCTCCGCCCGTGACTTGCTACGACACTTACGACCAGTGCTCAGTAATTGATCGCCCTATCTACTGGAATCGACGAACAACTGTCGAGGGCAGCGATACCAACGTACGCCAACGCGATGCTCAAACACGCAACGTAACTTCAACGTAACGCATAACGATACCATAAAGAACCAACATAGCGCAACTGAACGACCACCCGGCAAGCTCAACAGGGGAAATACCGCCGAACCAACGAATAATAAGAGCAGCGTGGAGGGGGCTGGGAAACAAGTTGAACCGCTCCCGTGATTCCGCAGAAAGGCGAATGGACAGTGGAAAAAAAAAAAACTAAGGGAGGGCAGACGCAAATTAGTACGTTCATAGGTCTGCATGACGTGATGACATATATGTACACAGTAGTCTGTAGAACACCGGCGGCATAAGCACGTAACTATACGAGCCTCGACTGTTCCTCCGCCGTCCGGTGGTGTGTGGAGAGAAGAGAGGGCGCTGAAGACGGTAGGAAGCGATGGGGATACATAGGTCAAAAAAAAGATGAGAAGAAATGGTGAGGAGTGGAGTGCAAGGTGAAAATAACCGATGGTTGAGTCAAGTGGTAAAGTGAGATAGGGTGGAGGAAGGAAGAAGTGATATGGTGGCTAAAAAGCCTACCATGCAAAGCAGGAGATTAGTGATAGGGTGCGGAGGTCTCTCAAAAGGAATGAGATTGAATGATAGGGGGTAGGCGGAGCGTTGAGACGTTAGCGTGAGTGCGGGAGTGCGGGAGTCGGGCAGAAGAGGGAGTCGGTGAGCGCTTGACAGAAGAGTGAGAGTGGAGTGTAAGATGGGGAGAAGAGCAGTGAAGAAAAGAGAGTAGTATAAGGAGGAGAAAAGAGAGTAAAGTGGGACCAAAAACCCCTGAAATGAGCAACGCTAGTAAGAAGTGAGAATAGGAACAGGAGACAATTAGGCCGACTAGCGTGTGAAACGATCCGAAAAGAAAAGTCTGAAGGAAAGTTCAACAGCGATAGAATAGATAGCGAATATAGAGCAATAGGAATGCCACAGGGAAGAAGAAGAGAAGTATTGAGGAGTCAAGAGGAAGGCCACAGGGAAGAAGAGATGAGGAAGATATATCTAGTAGGGAGGCCACAGGAGAGATAGAATATAGCAAGAGAGAGGTGCAATAGGGAAGCCAGAAGGAGAAGATAAATATCGAAACAGTAGATACGAGATGGGTAAGCCACAGAAGATGAATAGAGATGCGAAGATAATGGATGTAGAAGCCAAGGAGAAGAAGAGATGATACAATATAGAGAGCGAGTAGGAAGTCCATATGGGAGTAAGAATAAGAATCATAGATATATGACGAGTGAGAAGCCACAGGAGAAGAAAGAAGATTAGCGAATTGAGAAGCGTAAAAGGAAGCCACAGGAGAAGAATAGATGCAAGTAGATATGTTATATATTAATTGATAAAGTAAAGAAGAAATTGAGCAGAACAGAGGAAGAAGAATAAGAAATAAAGTAAAGAATGTGATAATTATATAAGTTTATGAGAATGAGTAGAAGTATGAAGAGATAGAGAGTAATTACTTGTTTTATTTGTTAGATTCCGAGGAATAAATAGCCAAAATAGCGATGAGGGAAGCCACAGGGAGAAAGAATATAGGATCGAAGTTATATGACTCTCTAAGGTGGTAAGGTCATGAGAATGAGAGGAATGAAAGAGTATAGCGTAATAAATCGGAGAGGGAAGCACATGAGGGAGAAGAAGAGTGATAGCAAGTAGAGATCGAGGTAGGGAAGCCAACAGGAGAAGAATTAAATCTCGAAGAGGTAATCAAGGAAGTGATATGGCCATGAGGGTAGAAAAAGATATAGCGTATATAGCGAGGTAGGAAGGCCAACAGGAGAAGAATAGGATTCGAAATATGAGTACAAATTTAAGAAAGCCGATAGGAGAAGAAGATGAGATCGTAGTAGAATTAAAGCAGATAGGGTTAAAGGCACAGAAGAGAGAAGATGAGAGCTGAATAGAGATATAGAAGTAAGTATATAGATATATAATAGATATATATAAGAGAAATATATAGAGTAAATTAATATAAATAGATAGATATAGATGTAGAGATGTATGTAAAGATAGAAGAGATAGAAACGAGGAGGGAAGTCACAGGGGAAGATACAAAGAGCGAATATAGAGCGAGGAAGGAGGCCATGAAAAGAATATATATCGGATTAATAGACGATGAGGGAAGCTCACTCAGGGAGAGAATAATCGAAAGATGATAGCGAGGAGTGGAATCCACAGGAGAAGAACAGATAAGCGAAAGATAGACGATGAGGAAGGCCACAGAGAGAAGATAGATCGAAAGTAGAATCGAGTTTAGGGTTAAGGCCACAGGCGAGAAGAATAGAGCGAAGAGATAGTCAATGAGGAAGGCCTCAGGGAGAAGAATAATGATTACGGAAAATAGAGTCCAGAGGGAAGCCACAAGAAAAGAAATAGATATTTAAATAAGTTAAGTGAATATATATATAAAAATAAAGAAGAATATAATGAGATAAAATATATAAGATAAATATTATATATAAATAAGAATAACAGGGCGTAGACATTTAGTAGCGCCGCGCGTGTGCCTCGCCGTCCGGTGTGGGGGAAGAGAGCATAGACCCTGAGAATAGAATAATAGAGAGAGATAGAATAGATATTGAGAGAGTAATAATATAATAATAATAGATAATAATAAGAAATGAGTAATAATGATAAAAAGAAAATAAGCTGGGCGGCCGGCCCTAAGTTCGAGATAAGCCTGATTAATATTCGTATGGCACACGTGAAGGAAACCTGGCCCGAATGGAGAGAGAGTTCACGATGAAAAAGGCTGCTCCCGGGGCTGGCCTTAATCGAATAGAACATATGAGAGGTCTAATCTGCCCTGCCTCCCAATCGGCGAGAGAGTCTCGAGAGATCTGTCGCGCCCGGGTGCTCCCCTGTAGATCGAGATAGATATCGATATATAAAAGCAGCCCCGGGCCGTCCCGTAATCGAGAGTAAGATATCCGAGAATAGGCCGTCCCGAGCCCGACTAAGCGGATAGAGGCAGAGAGTCCTGCTGCCTCGGACCGGCCCTAAGCGATGAAGTAGATAGATAGATAGATAGAGAGAAAGATAGAGATAAGAGAGATATTATTATTATATTAATTAGTAAATAAGTGGAATAGAGAAGAGAGATAAGAGATAGAGATATAATAGATTGAATATATAATAGAATAGAGAGATATGCGAGATGAGTAGCAGCGCGCGTGGGCCTGGTCCCAAGCGAAGGATAGCCGAATTGTAGAGTCCGCCCAGGGCCGTACCTAAGGAAAGATCGAAAATATGGTCGGCGCCCGTGCCTGCCCAGAACGAATATATGCCCGATAGTAATGGCTCCCGTAGGCCTGCCCGTAATGGATATAGACGAAGACCTCCCTGGCTCCCCGAATTCGAATAGATTCATAAAAGTGCGCGCCCAGGGCCTGTCCCTAACGATTGAGATTTTGAGTCGAATTATGTAAGCTCGCCCAGGCACGGCCTCTAATGAGGAGAGATGCGATGTAAAGAGCCGTCCGGTGGCCGGCCCGTAGATGCGAGATAGAGCGAGAGATACATGCCGCTGGTGGGTCCTCCCTAATTATAGATGATAATAAATTGAGAGATATTTACAATATAAGAGAAGAAGAAGAATAAGAGAAGAGTATACAATAGTATGAAGATTATATATAGGATAGAATAGAATATTAATTATAGCGAAGAAGATAATAGATAGAGATAGTAGGCGATAAAGATGGCGTTCTCCCGGGGGCCGTTCCCAATGTCGTAGATTAAGCGAAAGAATTGCGGCGCCCGTTGCCTGCCCGTGAAGTAGCGAGTAGTAAGGCGAATAGAGTGCTCGTCTCCTGAGGCTACTGCCCGAAGCGAATATATATGACAAGATAGAGTATGCGCGCCCTGTGACCTCCCTTAATTGCTAAATGAGATATCGATAGATGATCAGTCTGTCCGGGCTCTCGCCGTAATCATAGAACTGTGAACGAGAGAGAGGCTGTCGCCTACGAGAGCCTTGCCCGTAATGGATAGAGAGTTCGAGAAATAGTCGTATCGCCCTGGGCCGCCCAGAGCGTAGATATGATGCAAAAAAGAGATTAGCATGCCCCTGGTGCCTGCACCAAGGTGTATAGATAGTCGATAAATAGTCTCAGCCCGTGGACTCACCGCGCCGAGGATGAAATTGAACGAATGAGAATGCATCGTCCCGGTGGCCTCCGTGGAAGCGGGCGGGCGTGAAACTAGCATGAGAGAAGTGCATATAATTGTCAAACGGGGTCCTGCCTAAACAGGAAGGAGAGGGTGTGCGACTGGTAGGTGGCCTCCAGGTGCCTTAACAGCGTCGGACACTACGTTACTATCTGCGATGCCAAAATGACGACGTCCCAGCACTTGAATTCACCTAGAGCAACGTCTGATGTCTAGCGACTTCATAATCAGACGACAACGTTCTGGATGCCAGACGATCTGCGACAATCACGATTCTCACGACCAACTATTCTCAAAACTGTACGTCAAACGACTTAACGAACTCCAACCTGCAGTCCCCATTCAGGTGAAAACCGTCCAACCAAACTTAGTAAGTAGATCTCAGCGGGAGGGTCGTGAAACAAAAACCGCATTCCCTGCCGCAAGATATATAGTGCGAAGTAAAGTGGAAAAAAAAACAGGGAGGTGGCAGTGACTCCATAAAAGACGCAAATCTTTCTGATGCTTAGTAGAGTGATCAGAAGGTAGCACAGAGCGATAACACCGGTACGGCGAAAGCACACACGATCGCGCGCGTGGTGCCCCTCCTCTAGCGGGGGGGTTGGAGAGAGATAGTAGGGTGCGGCGAAGACGGTGGGTTGAACTAGGATACAGTGATGGGCAAAGTATAATGAGAGAAGAATGGCAGGAGTTGAGGCTCATAGGAAAAATAACCAGGTGGTTGTTTATGTGGCAATGAAAGTAGATAGGTGAGAATGGAATAGAGTGAAGGTCAAATCCACCTCAATAGCATGAGATATGAGAGTGGGTCGAGAGGCCAAAATAGAAGTGGAGGAATTGATAAAGGGAGGCGGATGCGGTGAGAGCGGGGAGCGTCGGAGTGCGGAGAGTTCGTTGTTGGTATGCAGGTGGCATAAGAGGTGAGAGTCGAGGGATGATTCGCTGACATTAAAGTGGAAAAGAGAGTGAAGGATGGGAGAGAATTACAGTAATGGGAAATAGAAAGGTAGGAAGAGAGGAGAGAAAGAGAGGAAGGTGGACAAACCCCTTAAAAGTATACAAACTCGAGAATAGTTATAGGAGGAAGGAACAGTGAGACCAAGAGGCTACGCTGGTTAAACGATTCCGAAAAAAAAAAGCTTGAAGAATGCCACACGGAGATGAATGAGAGATGCGAAGATAGACAAAGGAGGGAAGGGCAGTCACAAGGAAGAAGAAGAGGTGATGAGAGAGATGAGCAAGGAGGAATGGGCCACAGGGAGAGGAAGAGATGATGATATAGAGCGATGGAGGTTTAAGCCTCACAGTGTAGAAGATAGAGATCTCAGTAGATTATAACAAGTGTGTGTGAGGAAGGCCAGATGTAGAGAATAATAGTAGTAGATCGAATTACAGGATAAGTCGAGGAGGAAGTCCACAGGGGGGGAATAAAAGAATAAAGTTATATGCGAAAGGTAAAGTGTGAGGGAAGGCGCACGCAAGGAGAAGAATAGATAGTCGAATATAATACGCATGAGGAAGCCAGTGAGGAGAAGAAGAGTAATCGAAAATATATCATTGAGGGAAGGCCAACAGAGGAGAATAAATGATATCGAAGATATGAGTCGAAGGAAGGTCCACAGAGGAAGAAGAGTGAGCGAATATTAAAGAATGTATATATAAGAATTTAGTTGAAATAGAGAGAAGAAATATATATAGTTGATGAAAGATTTAATAATATTGATAGATAGATAATAGATAATATATAGAGAAAGAGAAGATATAGAGAGATAGATGAAAGTGAGGGAAGACTCACAGAGAGATGTGAATTAATAGATGCAAAAAATCGAGTGAGGTAAAGGCCACAGAAGAGAAGAAAGTATCGAATAAATAAGCAATGTGAGGAAGCAGATTGTGAGAAAAGAGAATATCGGAAGTAGATAATTCTAGTAGGAAACCAGATGAGGAAGAAGAATATGGAGCGAATAGAGAGACAGATGTGAGGCTGAATGCCACAGGGAGAAGATAAGAGAGCGAATAGAGAGGCCCAAGTAGGAAAGGCCATACGGAGAAAAAAGTATGATCGGAGTAATAGCGATGGTAGGAGCCACCAGTGAGAAGAAGAGAGGTTATCAAATATTATGAGTCAATATAAGGAAGGCCAGAGATGAGAAGAAGAAGATCGGATAAGTACTAAGAGGAAGAGCCACTAGTAAGTTAAGGAAAGAAGAGCGAATATTTAGGAGGATTAAATAAAAGAGAGAGAGAGAGTAAGAGAATAAGATTGAAAGAGAGTGAGAAGAGGAATATTTGAGAGAGATGTTAATTGGATATTGATATAGAAGAATGAGATATAGATATAAAAATAGTCGATGAGTAAAGTTTTACAGGAGAGAAGTACAATAGTAGCGTAAGTATAGATCGATGAAGGAAGGCACAGTAGGGAGAAAAGGAAGAGATCGATAAGATAGCGAGTAGGAAGGTCCACAGGAGAGATATGATGAGAGCTGAAAATAGATGCTATAGGAAGGCCAAGGTAGCATAGAAACAATATTCGTAAGAGTAGAGTCAGAAGGAGGGATAGCCAACAGAGTAGAAGATATATCGATATAGAAGCAGTGAGGGAATGGCCACAGGGAAGAAGAAATGGAGCGAAGAGAGATGCAATGAGAATGTGCCTGCAGGAGAAGAATAAGATAGCGAATATAATACGGGTGGAAGCACTAAAGAAAAAAAGGAGTAGAAGAGAAGGTAATATGAAATATAGAGATGAGATAGAGAGATATTATGATGAGAATATAAAATAGATAATTAGATAAGAGAATATAAGAGATAGTTAGAGATCAGGCGGATGACAAGACCCGCGGGGCTCCGTACCGTAGCCGCCGGTGGGGGGGAGAGGACTGATGATATACCGCCTCCTGGAGTAAGTATTTGAAGAGATGAGAGAGATAATATAATAGAGTAAGATAGAGAGTAGTAGAGTAGATAGAGTATATAAATGTTGAGAGATAATAGATGTATAGAGAATAAATGAGAGAAGAAAGTCAGTGTGCTGGGGCCCCCGAAAGCGAGTGGAGAGAGCCGAGTAGTAATTCTCGCCCTGAGGCTGCCCAATGAGAGATAGAGTGCGAGAAAGAGTCGTGCCCCTGGGTGGCGCCCTAATCGATAGATTAGCGATAGTGAAGAGGCAGCGCCCGGGTGGCGCCCGATAGCTGCTAAAGGCAAGATGGCTGTTCTCCCTGGTGGCCGGTTCCTAATCAGAAATGATAGTCGATATAGAAGCATGCTCACCTGCCTGTCCCGAATCGATGTGAGAGAGAGCCGAGAGATAGCGGTCGCCCGAGTGAGACCTGCCGGAATGCGAAGAGATGGCGACGAGTATGTGCCTGGCCCGTCGACCGGTCCGCGTGAAGCGAGAAAGAGAGATATATATTATATAATATAATAGACATGAAAGACTTTAAGTAAGATATATAAGATAGGATAGATATAATTGATAATATAGAGAGAGATAGGAGATATAAGAGAAGAGAATAAAGTATGCAAGGGAAATCTTGCAGAAGGAAATGCTTCCGCACGTTGGTGTGTCTGAACATTGAGAATAAGTAAACAATCATGTTCCATGAACATTTTGTCCAATTAGATGTGCGAGAAAGATGCGTGTAGCGTCCCGGGCCCCCGAAGCCGAATAGATCCGATAATGGCGCCCCGATTTGGCCTGCCCTGAAGTGAGATAGAGGCGATAATGAGCTGGCTGTCCGGGCCCCGAAGTCAAGATAGGCGATGAAAGAGTCGGTCGCCCGAGTGGCCGGTCCCTGTAATTCGAAAGATCTCGAGATAGAGAGTCGGTCCCCTAGACCCCCGAATGGGAGAATAGGCCGAAAATGAGTGGCGTGCGCCCTGTGGGCCGCCTCTACTTAAATCGATAAAAGCGATAGAGATCAGTCGCTGCGGGTGGGGCTCCCGAATAAATGTGTATATATAAGAATAGATGTATAGTAAAAGATGATGATAGATATAATATGAATGAGAGAGATAAGAGGAGAGTAGTAGATATGAGAAATGATGAAGAGATATTAGATGTTTTAATAAAATAAGAAGAATATATAAAACATAAATATGCGTGTGCGCCCGTGTGGCCTGCCTCCGAATCATGAGTATGATGCGATTAGGGAGCTTGTCTCCCGGGTTACCTCCACGATTATGCAATAGAGATCGATAAGAGAGTGCTGCCCCGTATCGCCGTGCCCTAATCGATTATAGTAGTCGAATAAAATTCGCACCCGGGGCCTGTGCCCTATAGCAATAGAATCAGAATATGCATCTGCCTGTGCCGTGCCCGAACGATAGACGATAGTCGATAGAATGGCTGGCCCCGAGGGCCGGCCCAATGAAGAAAATGTCGATAAATAGGTCTGGCTGCGGTGCCTGCCCGAATCTAATTTGAAGGGAGGCAATTTAGATATCGCATCGCCCTGGTGGCTCGGCTTGCCAATGGAGATGAGTAGGCAAATAATATGCCTCCGGGTCCTGCCCGATGTGAGAGTAGATCGAAATATTGGCATCTGCGCGCTGGCGCTGTCACGAATATTGCGGGGCGGGTGCGTGTTTACAGCAGAGCATAAGGGCGAACTGCCTGCCTAAGCTGAGTTAAGTGAGAGTGTGCTCGTTCAGTGAGGTGGGTCCCATGCGAACGACTGTGCGTAGCTACTATCAACTGACTGTTTCAGTCCAGGAAGGATAGCGTTCGCCCCAGCACTGAGCACCGTAGGAACTCTGGATGGGCATAGCGGATTCTGCATAACGACTCGCCAACTCGTACAACGACGCAGAATCGACGCAACGATTCGCTAATACGAAACGGCAACGACTGCAACTGATTTACGCAACACGCCCACCCGTCTAATAGCGCCAGCTCAGGGGAAAGACCTGTTCACCAAACCATAAACTATAAAGATTATCATGCGGATGGCGGAACAATTGAACCGCTTGCCCGCTCGTGCAAAAAGCTAATGGAAAGTGAAAAAAATAAATCAGGATGCATGCCAAAGACGCAATGCGCTAGCGGAGTATGACATAATTGTTAGCACAAGCGAGGAACACCGCGGTCGAAAGCACCACGTACATCTCGCGCGTCTTCCTGGCTCATCGCCGGTGGTGGGTAGATAGAGAGTGAGGGGCCGAAGACGTGGGAGTGAGGCGTAGAGTGGAAGATCAGGGTGAGGGCGAAAGAATGATGAAGAAGAAGAAGATGATGGATGCACAAGTAGAGAGTATATACGCTATGGGGTGGAATCCAGAATGAGATGAGAAGGGATGAAGTGGTGAGGAAGAGGGATATAGGGGGCAGATGAGCCACGCAGCAAGAGCTGGGGGATGAGTAGAAGGGATGATGAGGGGCGAGGCTGATGGCAGATAGTGAGAGAGTGAGATGATAGGGGGAGTCGGGAGTCGGGAGGCGTGGGAGCTGGGGCGGAGTGTGCGGGGAGTGCGGGTGGGAGGGCTGGGGCATAAGAGGATAAGTGGATGCGGGGTATGCTCGCGGGACGTAAAGAGTGGATTAGGGATAAGTGATGGGAGAAGAGATGAAGAAAGAGAGGAAGTAGTAGTAGGTAGAAGTAGTGGAGTGAGAAGGGACAAACCCAAAGAGCATATATGCGTATAGGTGAATAATATATGTTATCAGTAACAATAGTGAGCGTGTGTGATAACTGAATCCGTGAGAAGTAATAATAGAGCAAGAGGAATTGATGTGCCGACAGGAGATGGAAAGAGTAGACGGGAGGAGAAGTACGAGAGGTAAGCGCGTATCAGGATGATGGATGGAAAGGGATTGAGGAGAAGAGGAGATAGCAGAGGAGGGTAGTGCCAGCGAGCGTGATGGGAGGAGAGTGATAATTGAATATTAGTAGATCGGAGTGGAGGGGTGTAGTAGAATGTCCACAGGGGAGGCAAGTGAAGTAGAGTCAATGTGGTAGGGAGTGTGTCATAGGTGATGGGAACGCGGGAAGGGAAAAAGGAAGAGATGAGCGGGTGAAGAGACTAGGGGAGAAGTTCGAGGAGGTGTAAAGGCCACAGATAGTATAGGGGTATATGGGGAGTAACAGGTAGTGAGAGATATATGGTGAGTGGAGGAGAGGGACTAAGGTAAAGTAAGGGGTGGAGGAGTATGGGATAGGGGAGAGATACAGTGAGTGGAGGTGTGGGGGGGGGGATGGGGTGGGTTATGGAGGGTAGTGGGTTTTGTGGGGAGATGGCAGTAGGGAAAGAAGGAGGAGAGTCGGAAGTGAAGCTTAGGTATTATGGGATGAGGGCCACAGGAGAAGTGAGAGTGATAATGTGAAGTAATATGGAGTAGAAGCGAGTGTGAGGGATTACCACTGAGAGAGAAGTGAGCGTCGTGAAGTGGAGGATGGTGATGAATAGTAGGTATGAATGGGGGAGGGAGAATGAGAAGATATGAGTATAAGAGAGGTGATGGGGAGGGGGGAGAGAGGTATCAGGCAACGTGCTATGTATCTTTAAGAGTCTTATATGAGGATAGGGGGTTATAAGGTAGTGATAGGTGAGGAAGTGAGTGGATAGGTGAGAGAGAGAAAATGAGTGGGATCTGACCGAGCAGAGTGAAGTAGGGGTATTAGGGAAGGCGGAATGAGTTGAACCTGAGTATTGGTAGAAGGCTAGTATGTGATGTGATGAGATGAGGGTGATCGTGGATGATGATAAGTCAAGAGTCTAGGTAGAGGGATGGAGGGTGAGTGTAAGTAAGTAGGTAGGAGAGTCGAGAGTATATTAGGCGATGTAGGAAGCGTCCTGATGGGTATGATGGAGTATGGATGATATATGCGGTTGGATGTATGGAAAAGCGCAGGAGGAAGGCCACAGGAGAAAAGAAAGCGAAGAGAGATCAAGGAGATAAGCTCCGAGTGATGGGGAGAGATATAATATGATGACGAGATAAGGTGCGAGGTATGGGGGGGAAGCGTGAGCTAGTGATGTATGAAGAAGAGAAGCGAAGACGAGACATAGTAGAGTAAGGCGTCAGAGGAGGAAGGAAATGAGGTAGAGGTAGTGATCGGGAGATGAAGGATAGTCTATAGGATGGTGCCACAGAGAAGAAGTTGAGAGAGCGTGAGAGAGATGTAATTGAGTAGAGAGGGGAGTTTTGTATATATTTGTAATGTTAATAGTAAATATAATATAGAGATAATAGATAGATAGATATAATAGATATAATTAGAAGATATTAGAAATTATATTATAATACAAGAATATGTCAGAAATAATAAAGAAGATCGAGAGGGAAGTGCATCTAAGGTAGAAGGAACAATAGCGAAGATTACTGAAAAGGAAGGGTCACAGAGGGAGAAAAAGAGATCGATAAGTAAAGGCGAGGAGGAAGGCCACAGGGGAATGAATGAATATAATTGTGCTCTGTAAATTTAAAAGAGTAGTTAGTCGATGAGGCGAAGGCCACAGTTAGTAGAAAAGCATACCTATAGCTCGTAAATTTTAGTGATGTAGTATATGCCGATTGTGTAGAGGAAGGCCAGAAAAAGGAGATATGAAGAATATATCGAATGATAGCGAGAGGAAGGCTCCACAGGAGATGATATATATAAATAGTAGTAGCGCAATTTAGGAAGGTAACCGCAGGGTAGAAGAATAGAGATAGCGGAGAGAGAAGCGGTCGAAAACCACAAGTAAAAAGAAAGATGTAGAGTATATATCACGTCTAGCAAGTCATATTCAGAGTAGGATATTAAGATTAAGTCTAGTGTTAGATGTCATTGTATATTTACTGATGATATAATTATTAAGATGATATGTATTTAGATTATATGAAATAAAGTAAATGCAGGGTAATAATATAAATAGTATTATTTAATTTTTTTTATATATTATATACATAGATCGCTGCGCGTCCAGTCCACCCCGGGTGGTTGGTTGAGAGATAGCGAATGTATACGCCGCCTTGAATGGTAGAGAGAAGTTTTAAGAGAATATAGAATAAGAGAAAATATTGATGTTATGATAAAGATTTATAATAGAATGATATATATAGATTATTATATTAGTAGAATAAATATGAAAATTTATTAATAATAGATAAAAAAGGATACGTTAAGTGTTACGTGGTGCACGGCCCTATGCGAAAGAAAGCCGGATATAGAGCGCGCCCGAGCCTGCCCTAAGGAGATATATGAGCATAAATGTGCGCTCCCTGGCCATCTGAACGAGCAGATCGAGAGAGTAGCTATGTACGCTCGGTGGCCTGCTCCTAAGCTTTTTGTATAGCATAAGAGGCTGCTCCCTTAGGCTCCCACCCGAAGCTCTCGAATATAAGACGAAGTAGATATACAGCGCCTGGCCGGCCCGAAGCAGAGTAATAGTCAGAGATATGCGCGCCGAGACCGTCCGGTAATCCGATAATAGTTAATGCGAAGAGGTTCGGCGCCCTGGGGACCTTGCCTCGTAACAGAGAGATAATAGAGATTATATTAAAGAGATTGATTTATATTATTTATAATTTAATTTAGAATAATAATATAGAAAGCGAAAAATAATAAGATAATAATTATAAATAGATATGATAAGTATGTATAGAAGAGGTAGGAATAGATTATAAGATATATTTAATAGAATTAGAGAAGATATAGATATATGTATTATGCGAGAGATAGGCTATCTCAGCTAGGTGGGCCTCCCTAATCAAGAGAGCCGAGGAGAATGCGCGTCCCTATAGTGCCCCTATAAGGATAATGGATAGGCAGAAAAGAGTTCGATTACGCCTGGGGCCGTCCCTGAAGTCGAGTAAGATCCTCGAGAGAGAGGGCCCATATGCTCGTGCCTCAATGGATAGTATACGAGAAGTCTCATCTTTAGGGCCCCCGTGTAACTCGAGATAGTCATTAAGAAATTTAGAGGCACCTCCAATCAAGCTCGTTCCTACAGAACTGAAGATAGTATGCAAAGGAGAGAGGCGCGCCCGAGGAGCCGTCCATCCGATATAGATATAGCAGAGAAATTGAGGTCTGCTGCGCCGGGGCCGCCCGAAGCGAAGAGAGACGAGAGATAGAATATCTCGGTTGCGCGGCCCGGAAGTAAGAGATAAGCTAGGAGAAATATAAAATTAAGGGATAATCACTAATTAATAGATAGTATGAAGAGTTAGAGAGAGAGATATAAGAAGAAATATTATGAAGGTCTGTGGTAAGTAATATAATAAGAGGATATTAGAATTATATTATTATATTATATTTAAGTAAATACTGTAAAAAAGTGGCGTCCCTAATTAGTGGGTAGCCTGCCCTAAGCGAGAGTAATCGATGAAATGCGGCGCCCTGGATGGAACCGGCTCCCGAATATCTGATAATAGTTGCGAATATACGCTCCCTGAGTGCCACTCATCAGAAGTTCGATAGTAGAGTCGAATAGTAATATGCGTCTGCCCCGTGGGCCATCACCTATAGCTAATTAAGATACGATATAATGTCAGTCTGCCGGCCCTGAACGATATACGGAAGCCGATAGATATGGCGTCCCGTGATGGGCGTGCCCAATGATAAAGCGAGAAAAATAGGCGTCGCCTGCCTCCCCGAAGCGACTATAGATTCAAGAGAGATTTCAGCTGCCCCTGGTGGCCGTGGCCGCGGCCGCTAGTCAGCGTGTGTATCTGGTACCAGGTGCGTCCCAGGTGTATATGGGCGCCAGGGGACCATCGCCCTGCGGGCCGCTGCCTGAAGATTGCGGCGGGCGTAACGAGCAGGTGAAGCGAGAAGGGTGCGAACGGGGCCTGCCTAAAGCGAAAAAGAGGGCTCGGTAGTGCCCCACGAACTACTCACTACGACGACACTTGCGAGCCAGAAGATCGCTCCCAGCAGCTAATGTCAACCTAGCAACTCGATGGCAGCCGAGCGCACGACGTGCCCAACGCTAGGCCAACGACTCAACACATCCAAACGACTCAACGCCGCAACGAGACCACGACCCAACCACGCAACGACGCCACCGCGCAACGACGCAACGACGCAACGACGCAAAAAATAAAGCATCTCAAGATTAAAATGAGTCTTAAGATGTTCTAAGCAAAAGGTCTAAGAAAGGGAAAAAAAAACAGGGGTAGTGGCAGGGACTGCAAAACGCAAGGCGTCTAGCTGGGATGGACAGAAGTAGCACAAGCGATAACACCGTCGCGAAAGCACAAAGCGACTAGCTCTGCGTGCGGTCCGCCTTCCTCCGTGGTGGGGGAGAGAGATAGGTAGGTGCGGTTCGAAGACGTGTGATAGCTATATACATGTGATGCAAATGAAAAGAGAGAAGAATTGGAGGTATGGAGTGTCAAGTCAAAAAGAAAAAAAAATGAAAAGAACCGTGTGGGGGGCAAGTAAAGTAGAAGTGTGAGAAGGGGAAGGAGTAGTGGTGTGTCAAAGCACCCTCAAAGCAGGATTAAGTGATGAGGGGGGCGGAGGCGGCAAAAGGAAGAGGGAATGGAAGGGTGGGAGGTCGTGAAGGGCGGGAGGCGTGATCGTGGAGTCGGGAGTCGGAGTCGACATGAAGAGGGGGAGTGCGGGAGGCGCGGACATGTAAAGTGAGAGGTGCAGTAAGGGATGGAGAAGATCATAAGTGGAAAAGTAGAAGGAGGAATAGGAGTAGAAAGGTAGGGAGGAAGGACAAACCCCCTTAAAGAGCAGAGGCGTGCGAGAGAGTGAGATGGTAGTGAGAGTGAGAGAGCGAGTGAGGACAATGATGCGACGGCGGAACGAAGCGAAAAGGAAAAACGAAGGGAAGGCCACAGGGCAATGAATATATATCGAAGGATAGTGGCAAAGTGAGGGAAGCCACAGGGAGAAGAAGGATAAATAGTAGATCAATGAGGAGGCCAAGGGAGAGAAGATATATGGAAGATAGACATGAGGAAGCCACAGGAGAAGAAGAGGTAAGTCGAAGTAGTAGATCAATGCGGAAGGGCCATGTGAGGGAGAAGAAGATAATCGGAGATACAGGTAAGTAGCGAGGAGGGAAGGCCACAGGAAGAGGAATAGAGATTCGAATATATAGGATGAGGAAGCCACAGGGAGAAGAATATATAGATCGAAGATGATTATGCATGAGGGAAGCCATGAGGAGAAGAAGAGTAAGTCGGAATAGATACGAGTGAGGAAGCCACAGGGAGAAGAATATAGAAGCGTAAAGATGAGTCGATGAGAAGGCCACAGGGAGAAGAATATTTATAATATATATATAAGAGAGATAAAGAGAGAGATGTAATAAAGAGATATGAGAAGAGAGAAGAGAGAAGAATAGAGAAGAGAGAGAGAAGAATGAGAAGTAAATATAAATATAGAGATGAAATATAAGAAGGCCACAGAGAGAGAAGATTAAATGCCGATAAATCAGAGAGAAGGCCACAGGGAGAAGAATATTTATCGAATATATAGTAAAAAATTGAGGCATGAGGGGGGGGGGGGGGGGGGGGGGGGTGGAAGAAATATATGGAAGAGAGACGATAGGGAAGGCCGATGAGGAGAAGAGAGTGATCGAAATATGAGCGAGTAGGAAGGCCGACAGGAGAAAGAATATATAGCGAAAGAGAGTCATGGGTAGGGAAGGCCAGAGGGAGAAAAAATATGATGCAGAGAGATACGATGTAGGGAAGCCAAGGGAGAAGAGTTATGGATCCAAGATAATCATAAGGAAGGCGCCAGTGTAGGAGAAGAAGTATATGATGCGGATGATGATATCGATTGAGGAGAGGCACAGAAGATGGAATAAGATCGCACAGAGAAAGAGAGATACAGAAAAAGAGAGCAATAGATATAGAAATAGATATATAAAAGATAGAAGAAGAAAATATAGGATAAGAGATAGAGAGAAGAAGAGAGAAGATAGAGTCACAGAGGGAAGGTCACAGGGAGAAGGAACATATACGAATATAGACGAAAGGAAGCCATAGGAGAAGAAAGATCGATATTAGAGAGTCGATGAGGAAGCCACAGGAGGATGGATATGAAGCGAAATATATACGACTGAGGGAAGGCCACAGGAGAAGAACAGATGAGTTCAGAGAAGAGCGAGTGTGAGGGAGCCACAGGGAAGAAGTAGTAGCGAAATATATCGAGTAGGAAGGCCACAGGGAGAAGGAATAGTGTATGCGATAATAGGCCAAGAGGGAAGCCCAGGAAAGAGATATATGGGGGGATCAACTCTGATGTACTACGAAACACAAGAAAAAGGAAGAAAAGAGATGAGAAAGTAAGAAGAAAGTATAGAGATATAATATATATATAGGAAGAATAAGAGATAGAAAGATTATAGATAGTCAGGCGAACATGAGATGCTCTCCGCCGGCCTTCCGCCGCGGGGGGGAGAGAGAGCTATGGTATGTAAGGAAGAGAAAAGATTAAGAGAATAAGAGATAGATAAAGATAGAGAGTAGATATATATGAAATAAGAATAGAATAGAGAGTATAGTATAAACGTCGTGCCGTGCCCTGAATCGAGATTAAGCGAGAGGAGTATGCTTGCGCCCTGGAGGCCGTCCCTAAGAGATTAATTCGATAAATAGCTGCGCCTGGTGCCGCCCGAATCGATAGAAGCAAAGAGTCACGCCCGTGGGGGCCGTCCCGAATGCGCGTAGATATCAGTAGTGGGCTGGTCCCGTGGGCCGGCCCGAAGCGATAAGAGAGTCGAAGATAATGTGTGGTGTGGTGGTGGTCCAGGTCCCCGTGGGGCCTCCCTAAGTCGAATATATACCGGATATAAGTCTCCCCGTAGGCCCCTAAGCGAGAATAGATCGAATATGGCCTCCCTGGACGCTCCCGAATCGATAATATATGAATAAGAAGAAATAAGAATAAAGAGAGAATATAAGATAAGATAAATATAAGATAAGATAAATATAAGATATAGAGATAATATATAATATAAATATTCGAATAGATCACTTCTCTGGGGCCTGCCCTAATCGAAATATGGCCGAGAGTATAGTCCCCCGATGGCGCTCCTTAATGATATAATGCAAAAATATCTCGTCCGGGGCCTCCCTAATCGAAATACCAGATAAGATGTCCCCTATGCGCTCGCCTAATGGATAGGATCGATATATAGTCCCCGGGCCTCCCTAAGTCATATATACGAGAAAATGCGTCTCCCGAGGCCTGTCCGCAACGAAAATGTCGATAAATGTCTGCTCTCCTAACCCCTAAGTGAGAATAATACGAAAAAGCGTCTCCTCCTCCTCCCGAACGAAGATAGACGAATAGACACCGCGGTCTCCCAATTGAATAGTAGAAGTGATATAAGATATAAATATATAAATATAATAAATAATAGAGATATATAATAGAATATAGATAAAGATAAATAAAATATATAAAGATATGTAGATATCGATAAAGTAGGCTGCTCCCAGGGCCTCCCTAAGCGATAATAATGCGAGATAACTGCTCCCTGGGCCTCCCTAATTCGAGAGATGAGTCGAATAATGCTCTCCCTGATGCCGTCCCTGAATCGATAGATAGTCGATGATAAAGTTCGGCCCTGGGCCTCCCAATCAAGAGAGATCGAGTAGTATATGCACGCCTGGGCCTCCCTAAGGCGAGAACGTATACCGAGAATACGTCCCCGAGGCCCCCAAAGGATATATATCGATAAAACTTGGCGTCCCTGGTGCCCGCCTAATCGATATAGAATTGCAGATAGAGTCAGTGCGTCCCGGGCCGTCCCCTAAGTGAAAAGAGTGTCTATAAAGATGCTCACCCGTGGCTGCCCTAGAAGTAATGGTCGAAGTATATGCAACGCCCTGGGCCCCGGAAGAGTGCTTCGGGTCGGAACAGCAGGAGCAGAATGGCGTAACTGTCCTGGTCCTAAATCTATTTAATAGAGTGTCTCGAGGGGTGTCCCCAGCCAACACGTCTACTACACGTACTACGTCTAGTGCCAAGTAAGACTCTCCCCATCACTAAGTCAGCCGATCAACGCAGGCAGCGACCGCAACGACTCCAACGTCTGTAGCCAACGAGCGCAACGACGCAACGACATCAGACGACTCAACGGACGCAACGACGTCAACGACTCCACCCAGTTCTCCATCATGGTGGAAAGAACCTGCCGAAACGCGAACTGAGTGAAAGTATAGTCAGCTTGGAGGGCGTGAAACAATGGTAAAACTCTGCCTGCCTCAAAAAGTGCGAATGGGAAAGTGAAAAAAAAAAAACGGGTGAGTAAACCTCACCTGAGTTTCCAACATTTAGTATTTCTCATGTCTTTTTGTTATTCATACAAATCACATCCATGGGTATTTAATGCAACGAGATTAATATTTGGCTCTACGTCGGTGTTATAGCTATGTGA